>JAAAKG020145162.1:0-10951 GCA_010014905.2 Druon quercuslanigerum | reverse complement strand
GTATTTTTTGCTTAAAAATTAATTAGTTTTAGTTAAAAAATTAAACAGATTCTTTAAAAATGAATGCCATTTGTGAAAAAGTCGTCGTTTCGAATAGAAAATTAATTGTTTAGTTTAAAAATGGAAATAGAAAAAAATTGAAAAAATTTATAGGTTTCAGTTGGTTGTATAATTTTATTGTATAATTATTTTGTTGAAAATTTAACTGTTGGCTTCAAAATTTGCATTTGTGGGTTAAAAATTAAACTGATTTTGCAGAAAATTCATTTTTGGTATATTTAACATTAAATTTTCTGTAATGCGAATTTCACTGTTTTATTTATTGCTGAAATTTGATAATTTCAATTTTAAAACTATACTAGTTGAATAAGAATATATAGAATTTTCTCAAACAAAATTTTTTTGTGGAAATTAATATTCTTCGGTCAAATTCCAACTATTTTGTTAAAAATAATGTGTTTTGCAAAAAATTATATTTCTTGGTGAAAAGTTATTCATCTCAGTTAAAACTTGTTGTATGTAGTTAAAATTTCATTTTTTCTAGTAGCAAGTCAATCAACTACTTTCTTAAAAATTTCTTTTCTTTTGTTTAAAATAGTAATTTTTTACTATGAACTAGATATTTTTGGCTATTTGAATTATTTTTAATTAACGTATGAAATTTATCAAAAATCTTTATTTTTTTTGTAAATTAATATTCTAGCTTCAAAATTTTATTTTTGTTTAAAAATGTATGTTTTTGTCGAGACTTTGTTTTTTTGGGAGAAAATTAATTGTCTTGATTAAAAATTTAACGTTTTCTTTTAAAATTGATGAATTTTGTGAAAAATCTGCTTTCAAGGTTACATTTGACTTCTTGTGAATAAAAATTTAATTAAATTTAAAAAAAGAGAAGATTTTATTACTAAAAAGATCAATTTTCTCCAAAGAAGACTAATTCTCAAACAAAAATATAAATTTGTATCCAAAAATGTTGTCTCCTTGCCAAGAAAGACAAATTTCCAACTAATTGAATTTATTTTCAATTACAAATTTGAATTTTTAATTCAAGACACATCCCTTTTCTGCAAATAATAAAATATATAAATTTAAAAACAAAATGAATTTCAAATCAGAAAAAAACTTTTGAGTTTTTTCAACCCGAAAACAATGATTTACAAACAAGAATTTTGTTTTGGCCAAAATTTTAACTGATTGTTGCTTGTAAATCGTTATTTTCGGGATAAAAATTTATATTTTTGGTTGAAAATTGAAGTGTTTTTGTAGATAAGATATCTGTTTGGCCTAAAAATTTAACAATTTAGTGAAAAATTGAAAATTTTTCAAACAAAAAGTTGTTCTCTGATTTTAAATTAATTTATTTTTAAAATTAAAAAATTTCATTTTTTGCAGAAAAAGGATCTTTTTAAGATTAAAAATTCGACTCTTTGTTTGAAAATAAATGAAATTTGTTAAAATTTGTCTTTTTGGCAAACAGTCAAACTTTTTAGGTGGAAATTTATATATTTTTTTTAAATTTAACCCTTTTGGTAAAAATCTCATCTTCTTTGTTGAAAAATGGAAAAGCTTTCTTTGGAAATGAATCGATTCTGGTTGATGATTTTAACATTTTGTACAAAATAGGTCCCTTTTTGTTTAATTCAACTATTTTTTACTAAAATTTAGAATATTTAATTGCTTAAAATAATAAACTTACTATGTTTATAAATATTCCTAATTAAAATTTCTTATAAAGCATTAAAAAAACAAAGAAGATATTTTATTATCTACAGAAAAACTTCAAATCAGGGAAAGTCACAACCCTGAAGTTTTCTAAATATATGGATTTAAAAATATTTGAATTAATTATAAACAAAATAAAAATCAGATGTAAAACCCAAAACAATTTTGACTTCGAAATATCGTTTTTTAAATATTTTTTGTTAACAAATTATTATTTTTTCTCTACAATTGCTCTAAACGAACTAAGCGTCCGACAATGATAAAAATACTAATTTTTTGCTTTTGAATTTTCAACGTCAAATTTGATGCTTTACGGCATAAATGATAAATTAAAGCAAACTTCTGTAAAAAACAAAACTTGGAGCAGAACGAACAAACAAAAAATGCTCAAATTGTAATCTAAAAAAAAACAAATTTCAAAACATAAATTTCAGGCAAAAATAAAAAAGAGGAAAGAAAAATGAGAAGACAACCAATCACATCCCCTGACTTTCCTTTTTCTTTCTTTTTTCTTTTTATTATTATCAAATAACAATAAAAGAACATTGAAAATAAAAAATAAAATTAGATTACTAACATTTCGGTACTCATACATCCCATATCGAGGCAAGAAAATTATAAACAATAGCACCAAAGAACAGGTGTTTTCTCTTTAATACATGAAAATCGAATGAGGGTCAGTGAGTCAATCTGCTGTAAACAGACTAGAAATATATGTAATAAGTAAATCCGAAATAGAGAAAAATAAATTAATAGATAAGGTTTTTTTTATAAAGCATTTCCATGAATTCTCTCTTTCTCTCATTACTTTCACCATGCAAAATTTTACATGATCCCAGTCAAAATCATGATCAACATCAAACACCTTTTTTAAAATTATCTAAAAGATCTTCACAGAAACTAATGACTGGATCCATTTAAAATGGTATATAGAAAATAGTATGATTTTTAAACATTTTTAATATAAGTTCAATAGTTTTAGAAATTTGACCAAATGGTGGAAGTATTAAAAGACGTTGAATTGATTCAAATATATACCAAATTCATATTTTGGATCAGCGGGATTTCCGAAACATGGTTTTTAAAACAAGCTTTGTTGATAAAAAATGTTTGCATATTAGTAGTATGGATCGTAAGATTTCTCAAGGTTTCATGATGACGAAAGAATATCTTTGAAAGAACCCTGAAATAGTTTGCATGTGTACTGATAATGGCAGTATTAAAGTTTGTATGAAAAAAACAGATTATCTTAGAGATATGGAGAAGTTGCTTTCCAGTCATGATAGTTTTGAATTATTACATTAGGATTTGTTAAAAAAGTTAAATAAGACACTTTTAAGATGCTTGACAATTACTAAAAGAAAGGACTACCGGGAAAGGATATAAGATGGACTGATATTTATACTATTAACACTTTCAACTAATAATACTCCCACTAAATTTTTAGAACAAACTTGAATTTTATTCTTAAATACTCTATCCCAATTTAAACATACAATATTAAAAAATAGCTGGGAATTAAAAAAATTGATTATTCCAAAAACTTTCCCGCATGACCATGTAATAATTTCTTTGAATGTTGTTGCAATGTTTCCGAATATATATCTCGCATTAGTTGAAAAGGAAATTTTGAATAGATGGAATAATATTAAAACACGTACTCGATTATGTCAAAAAGATTTTATTGCAGAGATAGTTTTTATGATGATCTCAACTTATTTCAAATTTAATTTATCTTTTTATAGACAGAAGTTTGGTACTCTCATAGGTTGATATTTCTTCGATTTCAGCAGAAATAGTAATGAAAGATTTAGAGGTTTCTGCTTTTAAGAAATTAGATTTTGTTTAGCATTTTTATTTCCGATATGTCGATGTTACCTTATTTTGTGTTTCACTTGAAAAGCTGCAGATGGTCATTGATGCTGCTAATAGTTTTTGTGCAAAACTTCAATTTACTCATGAAATAGAGCAGGACAATAGAATCCGTTTTTTAGACATAGAAGTGATTAGGGGTCGGGATGGTAATATTGTCACCAATTGGTAGAACATAGTACATATTCAGTTGTTTGCGTCAATTTGATTATTGGACGTTAAAGAAGATTTTTAATTTGGATTTTAATCTAATTTAAATTTCCTAAATTTTAATAAAGAATAAAGGGGTCTCTCGAAGCTTAGCTATCAATTTTGTTGCCACCAAGTCTTTTCTCACGGAAAAAGTACAAAAGCTTTTATCATTCATTGATGATGAAGAAATTTATGAGCTATTTGATACCCGTTTCTGATCATTAACTCTATCTCCCTTTTAAGGTAACTTTATATCATTCCTCCTTATTCTTCTACTTGGAAGTGTTTTTGTAGTCGACCGAAGCCGAGAATTCGATCACGAATATAGTTCGTTTCTCAAAGTCTTGGCGAACGATCTCAGGCTTTTAGTGTGCAACAATTGACTGTATCTCCCTCGGAGCGCTCAACAGGGCAGGGCCGAAGTCAACACTGTATGAGGAACAAAGATGGTAATAAGGCTTTGTTAGGGATTTATCATGTCCTTTAGAGATACGTCCTTTTTTAACGTATACGTATCTTCTTTCAACTGCAGTGTTTTTAAATCTGATATACCTCCCTTCAAAGATGTACTGTCTTCTGGGGCTTAGGATTTTTAGAAGAAAGAGGGTGCTCGCAGAACAGACGCGATGAGTCAGCAATAATATGCATAATATGCTAATTCTCCCTGACTCATCTCTCCTATACTGTGTTCACTCGTAGCATTAGATAACAACCGTAGTTTGTCAACAATATGCTACTTGATTTTCAGCAGCTTTGACTTTTTCAGTTACTGGTTGAAGATCTTCATTTCTTGGACGAACTTTCGAACCCTTTTCGTAAAAGTTCTACCAGATGTTATGTACTCCAATCACACTCTGAAAACTGGACGTATACTGCCCTGACGCTCCAATCTTCTTGTTTAGTTCACGCCAGCTTCTTTTGGTCTTTTCATTCATCAAACGATTTCAGCTTTCAATTTGCATAAGCGAAAGCTCTCGCAGAACCATCAACTGGATAATTGATGATTCCGAGGTCATTCTAGAGTCGAATTGTCCACTCAGTGTGGGCGCTTCCCAGATTCGTTATGTTTGAATCTAAATCATTTTCAGTTGCCCGAACTATAAGGTGATCGGCACTGTTTGCCAACCCATTCTCAAATCCTCTGCGCGTTCGGTCGTTTTGAACCACATTCAAAACTTTTTGGTAGTTTTTTGGTGTCATTGTTGTTCTCTTGAGAAGCTAGGGAAAAGGTTAGGCCGTTATTGTAGAGCCCCACATACAAGGATAAGGCTTCATACTTTAAGAGGGCACCCATTATCCCACTATCACCATTTAAGACACCTCGTCCATGTGTCATTCTGCTTTCAGCGAGATTGTTACTTCTCCGATTAGGGTTTATTTCTTTAAAACAATTCCTGGACGATTGTCCGCGGATACCTTTTGATTATTGTCATGATATTTGGCAGAAACCTTTGGTCGATCTTGATGGATTTGCACCTCTTATTATAACCTTTTAGCGATAGTCGCTTTAGCCATTCAGAAGGCTGTCCTATAGTTGACCCTAAAACTCCATGCAATGCATTTGTCTACGCAATATCTAAGTGCGCCTTATTTTAAAACAGTTTTTCAAACAAGTTAAGCCAAGGCAATTAGTTTTTATCAGCGTTTAATGAGGAACCCTCCTAACATAGTTTTGTTTTAGAAAAACGCCTATATTTTTTGGGACTTAAACAAATTTCCGGACGATGTGCATGAAAATTGAAAAAAAGTTGCAATGCATTTTTGGTCAACACTAATGTATTCAAATAACTAGACGATTTATTCACACGAAAATGTTGTACCGATGTTCCAGATTGTGACCCTGTACGGGAGTTGCCCCCGAGTGGAGTACTGCCTATCAGACATGGTTACAGGTACTTCACAGCTCTACCAGAAGACATTCCTGATGTTTACACCCACATAATTCGCAATCGCGCACATCGAGAGGAAGAGCCTCTATGTGTAGTAGCCAAGAATGATTACATCGTTGGTTGGTTGGATTTGCCAGTTTTTCATTCAATATATAATATTAATCGTAGGCCAATCGTTAAAAATATAGAAACTGGAACGATTCATGTAATAAGGACTCAAATAAATGAGCAAAATCCGGGTGAAACTTTGCATCGTATAGAACAGGCTATTCGGGAAATATAAAATGAAAATATAATATTATTTGTATTTAGTCTCAGGCGTTTTTATGAGAAAAATAATCTTGGGAAATTAATAATTTCGATAATTTCGAGTTTTTGCATGAAATCTGGACTGTCTATTACGGGTTGTGTTTGGGAAAGGTTTTCTGCAGTTTTCCTCCCCATTGGCCAAAAGTCCCAGCAAATACAAGAGATTAAAATCCGGCTGCAGACGGTATGTTTATTATTAAATAGCGATTTTCAATATATGTAAATATTTTAAACTATGTATATTTGAGTAATAAACAAAAATAATTAAAAGATCAATGCATTATGTCTTTCTATTATATGTAATAATTTAAAATTCATCCATATTGCGGATGTAATGCTGTCCTTATACTCCTCCATTGAGCACTTACGAGAAACAATGCGTTTAAGAAAGCAAAATATTTTATGTGTGCCTGCAACGAAAAGAAAGGGGATTTAACAGTAAAGTGACAGAAAATAAGAAGGTTAAAGCGGACTCGAACTATGGTCAGAAGTAGATACTTAGTGAGATTGTAAATAAGGAGTCGGTTTGATTACAACTAAGAGTTCATAAATTTGTATCTTTCAGATTGTTGTGGGTGAATCGATTGAAGTAAAAGACGCCTTCTGGGACACTTTAAATAATACTTTAGGTACTTGCTATCAGGTGGAAAGCAAAAGATTTGTATGTGCACTTGAAACCTAAAAACGGGGTTCAACAGTAGAGTAACAGAAAATAGGGCGCTTAAAAATGAACACGAACTGTGGTCAGGAGTAGATAGTTAGAAGGATTTTGATACAGGAGTCGCTGTGATTATCACTAAGATGGCATAAATGTGTATCTTTGAGATTTTTGTGGGTTAAAACGAAACTGGGAATCATAACATGCTACATTTTAATGAGTCGTAACAGGAATGCAGTAAAATAAGTCATCCGGGACACTTTAAATAATACTATAGGTACTTGCTATCAGGTTGAAAGCGAAATATATAATGTGTACCTAAAACGAAAAAAGAGGATTTAACAGTAGAGTGACAAAAAATCAGTGTCTTTAAAATGGACTCGAACTATGGTCAGGAGTAGATGGTTAGTCGCATTGTTACTAAAGAGTCGGTCAGATCACGAATGAGACCGTATAATTTTTTGTATCTCTCAGATTGTTGTGGGTAAGAATGAAACTATGAATCATAAGATTAATTATCATAGCATGGTACGCCTCAATTAATGGTGAGAGGATTGAAGTAAAATACGCCTACTGGTACACTTCAATTAATACTATAGGTAATTGTGATCAGGTGGTAAGCGAAATATTTTACGTTTACCTGAAACGAAAAAACGGAATTAAACAGTAGAGTGAAAGAAAATAAAGAGTTGAAAAAGGTTCTCGAATAACTAGATGTAGACAGTGAATCGCGTGATTGCTAAGGAGTCGTTCTGATTATGAATGACAGGGCAAAACAGCATTTGAAAGAGCGGAATTTTATATCGTCAAGATTGTTGTGGTTTAGAATAAAACTGGAAATCTTAAGGTTCAAGTAAATGGTAGCATTCCCAGAGGCAGACCAAAGAAAGAATGGTGGAAATGTGTGAATAAAAAGACACCAAATCAAAATAACTCTAATGAAAAACTGTTTGAATGAAAAGCAGGTAAAAGATGTCTGCTGTGATACGAAAGTATAGCCTACGTTATATTGTGAGTTCGTGAAGCTCTTTGCTTGGGGTGGTTGCTAGCGTGATTGATCAGAGACCTGGGAAAAGCGACCGTGTTATTTGAATAAACACGGAAATTTTACAATAATATAAAAATACCCCCCCCCCCCCACCAATTTTTAAAATATTAAATATAAAATTTTAAAATATTTTTATTTTGTAAAAAATGGTATTTTTTGGTAAAAACTGAATTTTTTGTGATAGAAATTATCTTTTTGGTTAAAAATTGATCTTTTCTTTGATAAAAAAAAATTTCTTTTAAATGAGAATTCAACTATTTCATTTTTTGCTGCTATATATTTTTTGTCAAAGTTTAAAAATTGTAGTTAAAAAATTATGTTCTTTGGCAAAAATACGTCCTTTTGTTGAAAATTAATCTTTATGGTTTAAATTGTTCATTTTACTTAAAATACTTCTTTAAAAATTAATTGTTGATTTAAACATTAATAATTTACCATAAAAAGTCCTCCCTTCGGTTTAAAATTTAACAATTTTATTGAGAATTATATTTCTTTGTTTAAAACTTAATCTAATTTTTTTTTTTAACTAAACAATTTCGTTATAAAGTATCCTTTTTGTTTGCAAAGTTAACCAGTTTGTTGCTATATATTTTTTTGAGAATTTATCTTTTTTGAATTGATCTTCTTTTTATCTCGAATTAAAATCATTTGAATGACCATTTCATCATTTGAAAACCATTTCGTGGAAACTTCGCTCTTTTTTAGTTGAAAATTAATTTTGCAAACTAAAATTGTAACTCTTGAAATTTTAATAGAAAATTCATCTTTTTTAGTTAAAAATTCAAAAATATGGCTAAAAATTATTCTTTTAGATCGAAATTTGACTACTTTGTTGAAAAATATTTATTTTGTTTATAATTCAATTTTTCTACAAAAAATTATTCTTTTTAGCTGACAATTGATGTTTATTGTTAAAATTTCAAAAAATTAATTTTTAAAAATTCAGATTTCTCTCAAAATTGAAGAAGTGTGTTAAAAATTAAACCTTAATCTTAAATAATTATTTAATTCCACCTGGATGATATTCTAAATTTATTTTTAAATTAATTTAGATTAAAATAAATTAAAATTAAAATTAAATTAGATTTTCAATAAATTAATTAGGATATTTTATTATAATACAATAAAAATAATTATAAATAAATTATTGCTTTAAAATGTGTTTTAAATATTTTTCAATAATTAAACGTTTTTTTTTAAAGTAATACATATTGCAAGAAATTTGAATTTAAACAATAATTTAATAAAAAAAATTCTCTAAAGACTATTCTTGTTATTATTATAAACAAATTTAAGAAACAAATGCAATATTCAGGCATTTGTCGTCACAAAAATAGTTTTTTTCAATGTCAATTTTTTTATAATAGGAACGTTATGATAACTTTAAAAAAATTAATAATTTTTTAATAAATTTTGTGCTTTTATCAAACAAATTGAATAAACAAATGCATTATTCGGGAATTTGTCGACGAAAAAACTCATTTTTTTCAGAGTCAGTATAATTTTATTTTGTTTTAATATGGAACTTTATGAACATTTTAGCAACATTCATAATTTTTTAATCAATTTTATAAACTTTTGTACAAATTTAATAAACAAATGCATAATTCAGGAATTTTGCGATAGAACAGTTTTTTTATACGTTAATTTTCTTTTAAGAAGGAAGTTCACGATAATTTTAGCAAAAAATAGAATTTCTTGATTAATTTTATGATTTTTAAACAAAAAAATTTAACAAATAAATGCATTATTCGGGCATTTGTTTATTTCTATAATTAAAAATTATAATATGACAAATCAAATATATTGAATAGTGATGGATGTTGCTAATACTATCACGAATTTTTCCGTCGATAAATGCTCGAATAATACATTTGTTAATTAAATTTGTTTATAATAAAATAACAAGAATAATTTTTGAAAGAAATTTTTTCCTAAAAATATTCTTTTCATTTAAATTTCTTGCAACATATCTTAAAAAGACGTTAAATTATGGAAAATTATAGAAAACACATTTTAAACAAATAATTTGTTTACATCGAAAATTTTTTTTAATGATTATTGAATATCTTTATTTTTAATGTATATCTATGAAACTTTTGCAATTACAACAATTTTCCTATCATTGACAAGCACCGGGAACGTCAAATATAAAAAATTTCCAATTTTTTCGTCATATTTATTTATTTATAAAAAAATTGAAAAACTAAATTAAAAACTAGGTTTGACAACTTTCTTTAAAATTTTATCAGCTTAAAAAGAAAATTGAAATTGGTGCACAGGTTCAGCCGGCATCGAATTTGAACCAAAAAATGTAATGTTCTCCACTGTTCTGCAATCTAAACGACTTGGGTTAGGTTCCCGGCGGAGCTTGAAGGAATTTTTTTCACAGTTCAGAAATAATAATTATTATTAAAAAATATTAATTTTAGACAACCATAAAATAGCGATTATCATTTAATGATTGATTCTAAAAGATATTTTAGTAAAAAATACTAGTCAGCCTCTTATTGGTTCTTCTAAATTAAATTGATTAGAGGGGAGAAACGTATTCTGTGAGGTGTTTGTATTTCATTTTTAAAATCAGTTTTATTTGCTGCACGTGTCTCCAAAATTTAAGAGAATAAATAGAATAAACCGGGCAAGCTTGGAAACATACCTAATTAAAAATAATTTTTTATGTTTGAAACTCACAATTAAGAGGCCTATTTGCGCAACAGTAATTTTTGCTGTACGATAACAGAAACTGTCACTTCGTTAAAAATGTGACCATGAAAATATATTTTTTTACGGAGAAAAGGTGTTTCTAATTACAAAAATTTTTGAAAAAAATATAAATTTAGGTTATAATTCAGGTACGATTTAACAACTACTTATAATTGATTAAAAACGTTTTAAAATCACAGAAAATTATAGTGGATTATTCCGCTTAAATTATTAACTCATACCAATTTGCAAACAAAAATGATATTATTTATTTGAATTTTGAAAAAATATATAAAATTTTCCCTTAATTGTGGAATTTTCCACATAATACATAAATTTTTAAGTAAGTAGTTAAATTCTTAAGCTAGAGTAGTTAAATTATTAGTTAACAAATAATATACGGGTGAGGGAAAAGTACCCTTTAATGAATATTTGAACCTAAAATTTTACGCTCTTTCTATTGCTGATGTCAAAATTGAATGCTTTGGCTCAAAACTATGACTTTCCCACCGTGACCTTAACGGTAAGATCTTAGGTCCAAATTAAGGTCACCGT
>JAAAKG020145161.1:0-10951 GCA_010014905.2 Druon quercuslanigerum | reverse complement strand
TTTGTTGGCGATACCGAAAATGTTGTTTGTTTTTACATATTTCTAACGGCTTAGTAGATACTTATGGAGAATTACAATTTTAACTTTTTTGAAGAAAATTTTTCAGTGTTATACTCGTTTTGAACCACAAATTCTGAATCTTTTAATTAAAAATAAATATTTTAATTATTACAAATTTTTCATTTATCAATTCAAATCTCATTTCTTAGTCGAAAAAGGTTCGCCTTGTGACATTTTTGCGCCGACATGGACCTATAACCATGCTAAGACCATGAAATTAAGACGAGGGCTTATGCTTCGACTCATTTTTGAGATGAAAACAGATATAGCTGTATTGGAGACCAACTCAAGACATCATCAAGTCGAACTCGAGTGGAAGCATTTTTACTCATGAGCTTCGTAGAAAGGCGCTGTGAGCGAGTAATCAGTTAAGTATACTGAAGAATAATAAGCATACCATTCGGAAACGGTTCAGGCGGCCCTGACTGCTTACGTTTCGAGGGTACCGATTTAGCCACAACAGCAGTGCGATAAAATCCTTCAAACTGTGATTATATGGGATTTAAAGTATATTGTTTAGCTCTGAGCGTGTAGGCATCTTAGATTCCCTTCACCTAACCTATAATATTTAATTGAAAATTTAGTTTTCATCATTTTCTCGTGACACCTTATGAAATCATCAATGTGGAGTGCAAGATTTTAAAAGATTTTAAATCAGAACCACCCTAGTATATTTAGATCTACATATGTATATATAATAAATTTTGACCATTGACCTTCGAACTTTGAGTCATTGACCCATGACCATTGACCTCTTGCCCTCTGATACTAGACATACCTAAGCTATGATCTGGATCTTCATCCACTATCCCTGATCCCTGACCTTCGTAGTCTACATAACCCTTTCTTGAACGCGCTTTCCGATCTAACTTTTGGGATTTGAGTTTTTACTCTGAGAATTTCAAAAATATAGCTTTTTTAATATAAAAAGAGGAATTTATTTTCATAGCTATAATTCATTTACTAATATATAGTAATTAGATTATTGAATAATTTGTACATTTTAACATGCAATAGGTTCATAAATTTATATATTTCTCCAATAATAAACTTTGTTTCCGCCATAGCTAAGGTGAGGTTCGTGGGTTTATTCCCTAATCAAGGGATATAAGCATACATTAGGCCAATTTAGTCTCCGCTTGATAACGATGGCAAAAAGCGAGATTTATCCACCCTCATCCTTGTTTTTCGTCATCAGTCTACCACCATCGGTCAGAAGTGATATCGAAGATAGGAGTTTGGCACCTTTTTTTGAGCCCCTTGGTATAAGAAAAGAAGAGGTGCCTGCCGGGAAAGAGGCTGATAAGGCCAACTGATTGGTCCCAAAAAGACAGACTGCTGTCATTTGTCAGCTCGTCTCGTGACGACAAAGGGCGAGAGACAGTGAGAGAGATGAGAAGACGTAATGGAGGGAAACGGTTAACTTAGACAAGCTTTTGATTTGATTCGGCAGTGGTGCCCGTATCAGCACTTCCGCAATTTATTCTAGCGGGAAAATTCGCGAGCGACGAAGATCGTTGACCAAAAATGCAGCGTAAGCCGTTTAGCTCATGAATGGTAATTAAACGTAACCGTCGAAAACAACACGCTATTCAACATTTGCCCTTCTTATGCAGCAATTTCAACTCCGGATGATCTTGAAGTATGAAATATATTTAAAATTTTGAAAAAAGGGCGATCTGAGTGATATTTTCTGCACATTTTGCAATTTTCTCGTTAATTCTTTCTTATAAAAGGAGTTTTTTAATAACCTACATTTTGACACATTGCAATACAACTTGACTCCGGGAACTTAAAAATTCAACATTTTAAATTTTCGAATACACATGTGTGTGTGTAACTTTGTTCTTTCGCTATGTGACGAAAATTAAAACTGCAATGGGCATACAATTTTAATTAATTGTAGCTTCAATTGATATTTAGGTCTGGTATGATTTTGAGTTGGATTCACGAATTAAAAGTCTTTCTGTTGCGTTCATAAATTAAAAAAATGTTCAACATGTTACCATGCGTAAAACTGTTTTTACATTCGAAACAAAACCGCAATATAACTGATGTTTCTGTTCACGTCTTTGAAACGCATCGATCAACCTTTCATGAAAACTTTTAGAGCCTATTAGTGCAAATTTATGCTGTTTCAAATAAATGTTTATTCTGTTTCCATGAGAAGCAATACCTAATTACCTTTTTGTAAATTTCCAACATTAGATGGAAGCTTCTAATGTGTCCCCTAAGGATTTACATTTTTCTTGCACCTTCTTCCCTATCCTTTACACACTTCGCACACACTTACTTGGTGGGGGGAGGGGGCCCTACTACTGTTTAAGGTGGGTTTCGAACCACCAAGAGCAACAGCCTTAAGTACTTAGAGAATCTTTTTCTCTAGAGGTACCGGGTCCCAAGACTCTTCGGAGATGAACAACTCCCGTACTTGGCTAGTGTTCACCGCATGGGCCACCGACGCACTTCCAGAGTGCGAGGCGGGAATCGAACCCGCAAGACGAAAGAGTGGGTCTAAAGCCTGCGCTTTAGCCCCCACGACCATCGTCCCACTTCAAATTTCCAACATATATTACTTATCATGTTTATACGAGGATTTTTTTTAATATATTGAAAACAACAAATCAGTAGAAGGTCAGTTAACAGCTGCTTCATCACATTGTATAGTATTCTCTAAGCGATTTGACATATTTTTTCTTTCAGAGGATACTTTAATTTCGGAAAGCGCCAGAAACCATAAAGAGGCCGTTCAGGTCTAAATGGGAGCTGTTGAATTTGCATAAGCCTGTGTTTCACTAGAAATTGCTGAATAAGCTCCGATGTTTGAAAATTGTTTCCGTACATAAATGGTCAAGTTTTTGGCAAAATTTAATGTGCACTGTTTTTTCAATGCGTTCCGTCATCCTGAAACGCAACGCGTACGTGGTCTAACGATTCGCAGGTCCGTTTTACTTAATCGATGGTCGCAAATAGGTCTCTGCCTAAATGGTATATACCTTTTTTTTAATAGCACAACTAGGCACACAATTTAAGCACAAGGTTGGATACTTTCATGACCGACATCGTAAAAAGAGCTCAATACCTTTTCATATTTAAATCAATCTTTATTATTGATATTTCTTCAAATTAATAATAATTTTTGCTTGTGAAATATTAACTAGCAAAGCAACGTTGTTTTTGTCGGAAGAAATAAGATATTTGTGTTTAATAATACAGTAGGTGCTATCATCACATTTGATTCTAATGCAATAAAATATTTTTTTCAAACAGATAAAAGTCCATCGGCTGAAGTAAAGGGTTTTATTTATTGGACGATGTGTTCTACATTAATTATTTTTATAGTAATATTTATTTTTATTTTCACTACGAGAAGAAACATTCTATTTATTTACTTGTTATAAAAAACGTGAAAAATTGTGAATAAGTTTTAACCTTGAGAACTAATTTTATGATGCGAGTTAATGCGCTCTGTGTCACCTAGCGGCATTTGTCCTGAACTATTGAAAATTGCAAACCTCAAAATTACTATCCGAAGAAATATTTCTCTAGAACGATCGAGTTCTTTTTCACACTAAATAGATGTTTCTTCAAACGGATTTCATGAAAATTTTATTCAAAGGCATGTTGTTAGCCCTGCCATAAATGTACAATTGAAACAACTATAGAAAAATGTTACATTAAAAAAATATATTTTAACCAAATTCAAATGAATTTATTTAAAGAATGTATAATAATTATTCGACTAAATATCTTTCGAGTTAATTAGTTGGAGATTGTTTGTTCCGATTTGGATTCCTTTCGATGAAGTAGATTATTATTAGTTTGAAAAAAAAATTTTTTTTTCATGTATACTATTATTCACTTGCATTCATTTTGTCAAGTTTTGGCATAGGATAAATAATGTTTCAATTCGATGAAGAATTATTTAACTACAAAAAATATTTCTTTACTCAAAGGAACCTTAATAAATTGATTCACGCATTGATGAATTACTTAAATTAAACACATATTCATTAATTTAAAGAATTGATTCAACTAAAGTGAGGAAATAAGTCTTAGGGTGTAAAAACAGTTTCAGAAAAACTATTTTCGCAGCTCACAAGAAATCACTTCTTCGACAATAATTTTCGCATCTATGGTATTAAAGAAATATAACCCAAAAAAATTTTTTTTTTTTATCGTAGGCATACATTTTTTGTCTTTGAACAATATTTTCCTAACTGAAGTAAATATGTCCTTAGTTCAAAGAAAAGAAACCAAGGAAAAAAAGGGCCTAGGGGGTAAGCTTGAAAAAATTGCCCTCGCGCATATCAAGTTCATATTACCTTTATAGATGGACATTCATGTGAAATGAAACTGCTCCATAGCATAACTTAAAAATTTAATTTTTAGGGGAGTAATGGACAAGGAGAGTAAAATAAAATTCATTTTTCTCGAAAACTACTCAACCGATTTTGATGACCGAAATATCTGTTATAGTCGCCCGTGAGACTAATTAGAAAAAATATATGAAATTCTTAAGACAAAATATAGGGGAAAAAAATGTTAAAAAAATTTTCAACACCTCTAGTTTTTTGTGGAAAAAATGCTCTTATTGTCTACGTTAACATATATTTTACCCAAATTTGTCATAGGGGTACTTCATGGCTTAAGAAACAAAATCTGGCGCAGGGCGCCGTGCATGTACTGTGTATATCGCATAACATGATCTTGAGTAAAAAAATGTTTGAAAAATTTTCAATATTTTGTCTGAGGTTATATTTTAGAGATACACCTCTATTTTTTTTGTTTGAGAAAATGCACTTATTGTCTACTTCAATATATTTCACCCAGATTGTTCAAACGGGTACTTAATGGCTTTAAAAAACAAAATGTCGCGCGGGGCGCCGATTTTAGCCTGCGATTTCAATCCGGCTTGTGTGATACTATTATTCTGATTCCGTTATTCACTTGTTTCGCGGTGATGGTTAAATATTCTCCCATCATTATACTGCCTGTCAGTACACTAACTTTCTGATTCCACGATTCACTTTCTTAGAACAGATCTTCAAATATTCTCATGGCATTCTCATGTCTGCCACGATACAACTTTCTGGATCCACTATTCACTTGTTTTGAGATGATTGTCGAATATTTTCATAGCATCTTACAGCTATCGGCACACTTACTTTCTGAGTCCGTTATTCACTTATTTCGATCTGATTGTCAAATGTTTCGCCAATCTTAATTATTGTCAGTACACTAACTTTCTGATTCCGCGATTCACTTGTTTCGAAGAGACTGTCAAATATTCTCATAGCATCTTGCTGCCTGCCACAATATTAATTTTCTGGATTCGTTATTCACTTGCTTCAAACAAAACTTGATTATTATCTGTTAGCAGTAATAATTGTACTACATACTTGTGCTTTAAAATACCTCATTCTTTGATTAAAAAATGTATCAACCAAAAATAAAGCTCAAATGTACTGGCTGCGACGCTTTCTTGATTAAAAAGAAAGGCAAAAAAAGATAATAAAGAATTCAGTTGCTAATCTTTCGCAGGTGATTCATAGTAAATTTCATACCCTATCATTATTTCAATCTCAGTCAACTGTTCAAAATGTATTCAATGTATTTTTTTGAATACTATATTCATTTAAATATTTTTCAACAGGTGATATTTTTATTTAGGGAATAGGTGGGCATACCCACATCAAATACCTGAAAGCTACACTCGGACAAGAAACTTTTTCTAATCATAAAAACTATTTTCTTGGGTATACATGAAAATTTGGTTGAATGAAACATTTTATACTGGCGATATGTGAACTGACAGCTTCGAAAACTTTGTTTTTCTAGTTTGTTTAAGGTTGTTTATGTGATACGAAAGTGATCAAAAATGTTCGAAAATGTACTCATCATAAAATTTAAGAATATTCAAGTGCCACATTTCCTTATGAATCTTGAAAATATAGATCACATTCAATCCCCCACCAGAAGAATACGCTTTCCATTTTGCGCGTCAGTACCAAAAAATACAGTACATATCATGGAGGAAAGCCGTCTTCATGGCTCAGGCAATGTTTTCGGAACTCGCGATAGACTCGGGCCGCAGGCCCTCGTTTACTATTCGTTCAGAAAACATTGCCCTTATCAAGAAAAGACGGTGTTCTCCTCCTTGCTATGTACTATAGCATTCTTGTGCATTGTCAAAGGCAGAAAAATTCATATTGTTAGATAATTTAAATAATTTAGTTTCAAAATTAAAAATAGATGGTATTGTGTTTTTCTGTTTACGAATATTGTTTTTTTTTTTTTTGCCAAATTCAAATACTGAAACTTTTTCCAGAGAAGTGCAAGAAGCATTCGAGATTGAAATAAATTAATACAATATTTTATGTATATCGGATTTGAAACAAATTATTTTTATTTTTTGGCACTAAAAAATCAGATGCATCGTCTTATCCGCACATGGGGATTCGCACGCCCCGAATGCATTCTCCCGTGGAGTGTTCACTCGAGAAATAAAAGAAGGTCGAAGAACGCATTGACGAAAAATACACAGCCCTCTTGAATCGAGATAAAATATATAGGCATTGCCTGCCTTATCTCGGATTTCTTTCGGACTTGCTGTAACCTAGGGTATAAGGCACTCGAAGACGAAGCGGACTTTCTGGTTTCCGAATCGCCGCGAACCCCATGCATTTCTGATGAACGCTTGCCTGAAAGGTTCCTTCCTCGTGCCAGAGTCGTGCTACGATAGTGATCTCAATTTAATGAAAACGCCGCCCGAAACAATCTGGGCTCAATGCCATGTTTCCCGTTTCACCCACCTACAACCTCTCGGTCCCACAAACGATACCAAATACATAGGTATACCTTCTTTTTCAAAATTTTATATCCCTTTTTTATAATAGCTTAATTTTTTCCCTTTTTTCTTTACCACCTACGATCGACTTAGTCTCTTTGAATTTTCTACGGCTTCTCTTTCTCTAGGAAAATGGTAAGCATTCTTTACCAGTGACATTTTTACTTTGATTTCATATCTTTTGTTATTTTGTTCTGAAGAGTGCTCTTTTGAGCTTTGATACGATGCAAGATTAAAATTTGATTATCATCGTGAATCAAAGAAAGGATTTACTAATTTTAATCAAGTTTCGCAATAGCGAGTCACCGTCACGTACTACAAAAAAGTGAAAAAAGATTCTATAAACCCATATGTGCAAAAAAGTCTTCCAAGTAGGGTGAAATGCAAAAAAAAGAAAAATCGCTACCAGGAATTATTATCGGTAACATTATTTAAACACTAAAAGCGAAATACCTCATTAAATTTATAGGATATTTTAACTGCTCTTGCTGGGTATATGAACTCGCGAAAGTAAGTTCCTGTAAGTTTGAAAAATATTAATTAAATATTGAAGAAATGTTCTATAATTAGGTTTTAAAAAACACTTCACAAGAAGTTATCTGCTGGCTATTCCTATAATAATTTAAATTTCACAATAATATCTTTTTTTAAGATTTTATATAATGAGCAGGACAAAATCAATTAGAAATTGCAGTTCTTGAGAATAGAAGAGTGAGAAAAATGATTACGGAAATACAGACTAAAGTATAGATTACTCGCTTTCACCAAATGAACTCAAACTTTTTTTTAGAGAAAATTCGTCATATTTTATACCTGTTTAAATGAATTTCAAATACATTTATATAAATATAATAAAAATTATTCATTATTTAGTCAATTTTTAATCATTTCTAACATGCAAACGAAATTGCAGCTAAAATAAATCGATCAATCGTAAGATCAATTTTTGAGAGATGAATGTGAAAATTGAAGAAATACACAGACCCAAAATTAAAAAAAAGTAAAAGAAAAAGTCATCTGTAAGTTTCGGTTTTATTGCAATGTCACCAGAATAAATGATTACTGTATATGGATTTTTCTTTATGACTAGAACAATTAACGAAATTCCAAAAAAGCTTTAGGTGTGCAAATACTAAACCAAATACCTGCACGAATTTCAATATTTTACAAATTTAGTTTAAAGGTAATCACAGTTGTCATTAAGAAAATAAAGTCGGGTTAAAATGTTAGAAAATATATAAATATACGTTCATTTAAACAAAAGGAATTATTGTAATTACCTAGTTTAATAAGTAATCTTTAAATAATAATATTTATTATTTAAAGAGAATAGTAAGCCCACCGAATTTTTAAATATTTTTTTCATTTATCTAAAATATCAATTTTCTTTTCTTATGAAAAAAAATAATACACTAATTCATTGAATCAATTCCCTTTATTAAAAAACACTTTTTATTATAAATTGTATACTATTCGCAACCTACCTTTTTTTATTTGACATCGTTGATTACTTTTAGCATAATTGAATAGAATATTGAATATTAAAATTCATGTGGGTACTTGACAGAGTCTTTCTACACATAGTGTTTTTTCTGGGATATGATAAATTGCATAAATGCACATAAAAACATTTGATTTATTTTTAAAGAATGCATTTTTGAGTACCTTACCTTATTTGCTTTTTATTCCGAAAAAATATTGTATAAAAATTGATATGTTGAACCTTCATACTAAAGAAAAAATTTAAGGCTGCGTCTTGACGTCCCAAAAAAGTTGCAGAATTAGAAAAGGGAATAAACTAGCCAACATTGAAGCATTTTTGACTAATCATCCCGAATTTTGATACAAGATACTCCTAAATTTTTAAACGTGCTGCTGATTTGTGATAATTATACATTTTGTCTTCGGAAATATTACAATCAAGAAAAATTTCTAAAAGAAAATGGAAAATGAAAAAATATTACAACTGCAGAAGTATGATTAAAGAGTTGTAATTACGAGAGGAACTAGTTTCTGGTGTTGATAATGTTTATCAAATCTATTATATATACCTCACATGTAACCTTATCTGTCTATAAATAATAAACGATTCTGTGAGTGGCTTTGAAAAGCAAATACGTCTTTTCTTTCGTTTCCTTCCGCTTTCAATTTTAATGGATCCTTTCAAAGACTTCGAGTTCGATTTTGTAAGAAGGGTCACGAATTGTACATTATCAGGTAATAAAACACTATATGATCTTCATAAATATTTTAATCGAACGATGTCTGTTCTTTTGGCAATATCCACTACAAAGAGTTTTAGGTTTTAATTAAAAATTCATTACATTTTTTATGTGATTTTTAGATTAGAAATTTCATTTTCGAAAATCAGTGATACTGTTTTATAAATTCTGAACATTAATTTTATAAAAATTAGCTAGTAATTATAATGTTATCTCCAAAATAAAATTCATAAATTTGTATTAGTTAATCTTATCACAGTTTGGAAATTTTAACTCTTTTCCCTTAGTTAAATCGAAGGCGTTAAATACCATACCTTCCCTAAATATTAGACAATATGTAAAAAACTGGATGTTTGTTTTGTAATTCCTAATCATATTCTTATCCTTATAGTTACGTGATTGTCAATAGAAATACACTTTAACTTGTACAAATATTTCAAACTATGCATATAAAAAAATCGATGACTGTGAATCTTTGCAGAGAAATTAGGAATTTTTGTTATTACGTGCACAAAAAGTTCCTCTTTGTAAACACGCTTTTTTAACAATACTAAAAATTTTACGTTCTCGGTTTTTAGCAGAAAATGTCTATCTGAAAATTTATTAATGGTGGGTTGTTCATATCATAAAACTCAATCCGAGGGGTATACAACTTCTGCAAACGGCAAACAAAGCTTATTTCAGTCACTCTATTTTTACGTTGTATTTTCTGCATTCGCTTTGCAATTTACATCGAAATCACTTGCATTCATGCAATTGTTGTACATCGAATTTTTACATTTATTTACCTCTCGACTTAACCTCATAATTATAGTTAAATTTATAATAATGTATGAAATCGACTAAAATTGTCTAGTGTATTTTCTAACGAATTTAGAAAAAGAAGTTTAAGCGTGCTATGAAAAAAATCGTATTTTTTCTATTCATAGACAAACATAATAATTTTCATTATATATAAAGCAAAAGAGGGTGTGACAAGTTTAAGCAAGAAATTTGAACCTTGAATTTAGTAATTGAATTTGAATTCACTTTTTTTTTTTTTTTTCATTTGAGTTCACTTGAATTTGAGCCTTGAACCATCGCTTCCCTCAATTGTAAGACTAATCAAAAAATATCTTCCCCTAATTGCTGCCAAAGGCTCATATTGGAAAGTCTTTCCCGGCATTAATTCCCGAATTAAATACTAAGGAGCCGAAGATGTACACTTAAATAGCCAGCCTTCCCCGGGCATCAATTCCCCAGTCGAATAATAAGAACGTAAATCTGTGACCTCAAGGTGCAAACCTTCCCCGGGCATTACTAACCCTGTAACAAATTTTAGGGTACTAAGAGACTATGGCGTCTATAGGCAAATCTTCCCCGGCGATCAAGGTACTGAGTAATTGACGGGTGAGCCTTCCCCGGGCATCTCTTCCCGTGGTCTCACTTTTCCAGTGAAACATTAAGTTCATGGCATTGTGGAATTGGCGGGCAATTCTTCTCCGCGCATCACTTCTCAGTGAAATATTAAGACCATGGCACTGATGGCATCTAAGAGCAAGTCTTCACTGGGCATCAATTTGTCATTAAAATATTAGGACTTTCATCGTAAGATATTAAAACAAGGTGACTATGGCATCAAGGGGCAAGTCTTCCCCGGGAAAGATTTCCCGTAGATGCAGCAGTGCCTTGGTCTGGATATTTCACTGGGAAACTGATGACTGGTGAAGGCTTGTCCGGGGACAACTTGCTACAGTCACGGGGCACAGTGGTCTGAAACGGCAAAAAAGCTGGCCAAAATTCGAAAATCGAAGATTTTTTTTTTCCCAATCTGATGATA
>JAAAKG020145160.1:0-10951 GCA_010014905.2 Druon quercuslanigerum | reverse complement strand
TTCTGAACAACTTCTCCACAGAAAGTTTATATTTGCTCAAACTTCGCTCGATAAACGAAGCGATCGAAGATTATAAGAATTTAAATTCGGAAAGGCATACAAACCAATTTGTTATTTTGTTATAAATAATGATATACACTTGTCGCTCATATCATTGTTCTAAGGATTCTTTAGAGAGTATTTTTTCTAAATTTCATTTAAAAATTCCAAAAACTGTAAATGTGAAGATGAGCGAGAGTTTAAAAATTAATTACAAATCGTCTTCAAAAAAAAACATCATTATCATAGTTATCTCGAAAACCATAATAGATTAAACTTTTTTGATAGAGAAAAAAAGATGTGTTGTTTAGTTTGCTATAAGAATGCATTCTTCAAAAATCAAATTTTCAAATTTCGATTTTTAGTTGCCAGGGTCCAACTTCCCTCAAACTTTACCGAGTTATGTCCCGTTCTTCAATATCGTTTTCAAGTTTTCTAATAAAATTATTCTCCTGGTTTATAAGATATTTTTATTTTATTTTCGTAATATAACAATACTGCATTTTATGAAATTGTTTCCATCTTCCAGATACGTTGAATAACCTATTGACGATCCTTCTAACAACTTTTATGATTTAGCAATACAGATTTATAAATTAAAAAAATATATTGTTTATCTTGTTGATCAAGTTTTTTTTAATATAGGCAATGAAACATTGATGTATTTTATATATTTTTTCGCGTCTTCGAGACTCATTGCTTACCTAAATTGAGTCCCCTGAAGGCTTTCGAAAAAATTTTCGAAGTTTAATTTTTAAAATAAGTATATGAATATAAAATTTGATTGCGCATCTTTTTTTCTCAAAACAAAAAATTATAACCTTTTTAGTTTACAAATTAAAGACAAAAAACTTACTATTTTTAACAAGTCGATTTTAATCCGTTTTCACTTCAACTAGTGCTCTGTTCGACAGTTTTAAGAATTTTTAAATTAAATTTTCAGAAAATATACCTTACGATATCCTTCGATTCATAAAGAAACAGGAATTCAAACTAAAAATTTTGAAACATTTTTATTAATTTTTTTTTGATGCTCGGCGTGAATCGGACTTTTGTAACTTTAAGCGTTTCGTTTATCGAACGAATTTTGAGCAAGCAAATACTTCTCGTGACAAAAATGCGGAGAAAATTATGTTAAAGTTTTTTACAAAGTTTTAGATCAAAATAATTATTAGTTTAGGAGTAGTGATGATTTTAGCTAATGTCAGCGCTGTAGTTGTCCAGTGGACTATAGACTCTGGGGCTTAACGCCGCGCCTCGTTCGCTCGCTAGATTGTTTTTGAATATAATACGATATTAATTAAATCTCTTATTGAATAACAATTTAACTAAAGTAATTTAATAAAACACTCATAGCTTTGATTTATTTTTTAACGAATTTTCGGAATTCTTTGATTTTGAAATGTAGTCTTCTCCCTAAAAATACATGGTAAACTAATATTTTTCATCTAATTTTTATTTAATGATTGTTTTTCCATTTTTATTTTTTTACATTTTTTTACGCTCAAGCAGCTTAAATGCTATTGTTTTTGCATATTATTTATTTCTTTGTGTATGATTTAATTCTATAAAAATTCTAATTATAAACATTTATTGGAGAATGTTATAAACAGTAGTAATTTATAATTTGAGTAGAAAAACTATTCAAACTCTTACCTTGTTTTTGAAAGTTTTTCATAAATTTCACGCCCATGTATTTTCGTCTCTTTTTTGTTTTCTACCTCGAAAAGCTTGCGGTATATTTTCTATTTTAATGTAAAATTAAAAATCGCCACTTTTCTTATTAAATTACTGTTATTAAGAAAAAAATATTTAAACTAGATTCAATATAATCTTTACACTCAGATGTGATTATCCAGTGAATAAGGACTAGCTTATCTGTTTTTATTTTAAAATGGACTCGAAAATGGATTTAGAAACAGTGCAATGAACTTTTGCAAAGGTTTGTTTACAATTCGTATGTTCAAGGTCACTTACGAGTTAAGACGATTACAGATGTAAACATTAGTAATATTAGAATTTATTACATTTACATCTGAATTAACCAAAAAAAATACATTAAAAACCGGGGCACTAAGCCCCGGAGTCTATAGTACACTCGAAAACTCCAGCGCTGATATTAACTAAAATCATCACTACACCTAAACTATTAATTATTTTGATCTAAAACTTTTCAAAAAACTTTATCATAGTTTTTTTCGCATTTTTGCCACGAGAAGTTTTTTCTTGCTCAAATTTCGTTTTATAAACGAAACGCTTGAAGTTACAAAAGTCCGATGCATGCCGAGCATCAGAAAAAAATTATTAAAATTTTGTTTTGAATTTTATTTTGAATTTCTGCTCCTCTATGAATCAAAGGATACCCTGAGGTATATTTGCTGAAAATTTCATTAAAAAAATTCAAACAAGTAAGTTTTTTGGCTCTTATTTCTAAAATAAAAAAGTTACAGCTTTTTGTCTTAAAAAAATGCCTAATCAAATTTCACATCAATATTTTCAAGGAATTTGTATTATTATCAGAGAGTAACAGATTTCCTTAAATTTAATTTAAAAAATTCTAAAATTCAAAGCTCTATCTAGACTGTAAAGACGTTAAGAAATTCTATTATTCTCTGATAATAATACGGATGCCTTTAAAAATATTGAAAGTATCCATTTTTTTCTTTTGTTAGGAAAAATCTTATTCTATGAGGAAGCCAACACTCATAAAATGAGCAAAAATGAATACAGTTATAGTGAAAAAATCAATAAATCAATACCATTTCACTCTTTCGTAATATCACACCATAACCATTTCCATTTCCGTCGAGTTGTTGCTAGATTTATGGGAAATCCACTGCTTCGGATGGGAGTCTTACTACCTGAGGAAAATGTCAACCCAGTTCCGATAAAAAGGACAAAAAATCATTTTTGCTGCCTATACAGACTATCTGAATCATAAAAAAATTTTACAAATCTTTGGAAATCTTTCAAAGTTTTAAAATATTTTTGAAATTTCATTATCACTTCGAAAATTCTTAAATATATTTTTAACTATTTCTAAAATTGTCTTCAATTTTTCCAGTCTCTTTTGAGCTTTAAATTAATTTTTGTCTCTTTTTCAAAGCTCCTACATATCTTATGAATTTACTTGAATTTTTTTTTTAAATTTTGCTAAAGTGCAAAATTTAAAAATTTTGCTCTAAAATCTTCTACTTTATTTTCTAATATAAAAAACCATTTGAAAATTTTCCGGGAATCTTAAAAAAAAATTTGTATTGTCTTGAAGCCTTTCAAAATTTCTATAAATATAAATAAATATAAATAAATATAAATAAATATAAATAATAAATAAATAAATATTTTCTAAACTTCTAAAACACCTCAAAAATCTTCAATATCTCTTAAACTAACTCGTCTTATTTCCAAAATTTCCTTAAAATCTTCCTGATTCTTTTGAAGTTTCAAATTTTGTTTGAAAAAAATTTACAATTTTTGTTCTAATATCTTCTACATCCTTTTCCGAGATTTTAGAAAATCATTTAAAATTCTTTAGGATTTTTTAAAATTTTCTTTTAAAATTTGGTTGTTAAAGTTAGAAAATAATAAAAATTTTTGCCAGGTGTGTTATCAAAAAAATGTATTGTCTTGAAGCCATCCAAAATTTTGATTATGCTTCGTCCCTTTGAATCTTCAGAAATCTACATTTTGTTTTTAAAGGTTTGAGATCTGTCGAAAATTTAATTTAAATAAAAATTTTTAATTAATTAAAACTTCTAAAATTCCTGAATATATTTTAAATTTACTCGTATTATTTATAAAAATTTTCTTAAAATCTTTCAGATTCTTTTAATATTTCAAGTTGTTTTTGTATCTTTTTAAAACTCTTACATTTTAGCTTTTAAAATATAGCTTATTCGAACTTCTTTTCAAATTTTGTAATTTTGCAAAATTTAAAAAAATTGTCTCTAAAATCTTCTATGTTCTTCTTCTCTATTTATCTAAATTTACGTATTGCTTTTATTATATTAAAAAATTAAATATGATAATACAGTGTTCTATTTCGCAGTTCTGATGCTCTATATAGTTTCACATCCCAATAATTCCTTAAAAGGTTCTCTCAAAGCATCTTGTATCCCGTATGTACCATATAACATTTTACACTTGCGATTTCTCATGCTGCCTAACTCTGTACTTTTACCTCCCTTCATAATGATCAACGCCCATTTCTAAAAGAATTTCCTACTTCTTTTAAAGTTATGTCATCAAATTAAAAATCAGTAAATTTATCTGAATTTTTTGAATGATTCTCAGTTCCTTTGCATTAAGATTGAAATAATCAAAAATCTAGAAAAGATCAAAAGATTTTATTTTGTGCGTAAGATTAAAAACTATTACGAGCTATATTATTAATAATAATAATTGGGGTTTCTAACGCAATGCGTTTTATGTCTCAATTGAGTGCTCTATATAGCTTCACCTCCTAATAATTCCTTAAAAGACTCTCTGAAAGCGTCTAGTATCCCATATGTCTCATATAGAATCTACCATTCCTATTTCTCATGTTACCTAACTTTGTACTTTAGCTTTCCTTCATAATAATCAACGCTCATTTATAAAACAGTTTCTTTGTCGTTTCAAAGTTATCTCATCAAATCGGAAATACCCAAATTTATCTTAACTTTTTGATGATTCTCACTTCCGTTGTGTTAAAATTGTAATAATAAACGATCTGAAAGACGTAAAAAATTTGGTTTTTGTCTGAGATTAAACACTATTACGAGCTATAATAATTTTCCTAAGATTAATTTATACAAATAATAATAATTGGGATTTTTAATGTACCATGTTCTAATTCGCTGTTGTGATACTCTATATAGCTCCACCTCGCAATAATTCCTGAAAACAGTCTCTCAAAGCGTCTCGTATCCCATAGGTATCGTTTATCATTTTAATCTTATCATTTCTCATGCTGCCTAACTCTGTACTTTTACCTCCCTTTATAATCATTAACGTCCATTTATAAAAGAAAATCTTGCTTTCTCCAAAGTTATCTTCCCAAATCGTAAAACCGGAAATTTATCTGAACTTTTTTTATGATTCTCACTTCCGTTGTATTAGGATTGAAATAATAAACAGCCTGAAAAACGTTGAAGGATTTTCTTTCAGTTTGAAATTAGAAAACTGTTACGAGCTATATTATAATTAATAATGATTAGGGGTTCTAACGTGCCATGCTCTAATTCGCAGCTATGGTACTCTATATAGTTCTAGCTCGCCATAATTCCCTAAAAGAGTGTCTCAAAGCGTCTAGTAACTTATATGTATCATATAGCATTTACTCTTTCTACTTCTCATTCTGTCTAACTCTGTACTTTCCCCTCGTTTATAATGATCAACGTAAAAAGATTTCATTTTTTATCTGAGATTAAAAACTGTTACGAGCTATACTTAAGGACGGTATTTTCTAAACTTGAAAATGTTTGAATTATGCACTAAAAAACAGATTATTAGGCATAATTAGGTAATGAAAAATCGAATTATGAGCTGTAAAAATTAAAAAAAAAGGCCTTGAAAATCAATTGTTTGGTTAAAAATGTATCTATTATAGTAGAAAATTGATTAATTTTTTTTTGAATGTTGACGTTTTTAGTAGAAAATTATTCTTCTTGGTTGAATATTAATCTTTATAATTGCAAAATTTAACTTGAGATGAAAATTGGTTTTGTTTCGGATTCAAAATGAATGGGTTTAACTCAAAATTAAAATATTATATTTTCGGTTGAAAATTTATTCTCTTCAGTTAAAAATTAAACTATTTGATCGAAAGTTTGCAAATTTTAATAAATATTTGTCTTTTGTGCTAGGAATTTAATATTCTTAGTTGCAAACTCATTTTTTACTTCAAAATTCCAATGCATGGTTAAATATTCATTGTGTCGTTGAAGATCTATCATTTTAGTTAAAGATTAATTTCTTTGGTTGAAAATTCAACTTTTTTGTTAACAATTTGTTTTCTTTCGTTCAAAATTAATTATTTAAAGCGAAAATTAATTTTTATTTCTTTTTTTACCTGAAAGCTTATCTTTGGTAGTTGAAAATTCAATTTGTTTAGGTTAAATATTCAATTATTTGAGCGTGAAATGCTTATTTTTAATGGAAAATTTACACTGTCGTTTTCTTCTCTTTTCTTTCATTTTTATTGTTAAAAAAGTTTGTTTTGGTTGACAATTTATTTCTTTAGTTAAAAATTTAATTATTTTCTCGAATAAAGTTTTTTCTGCTTGGACATAAACTTTTTCAACTAAAAATTGGACTCTTCTATTCTTGGTTGGAATTGATTTTTTTATAGAAAATTTAACGTTTTGGTTTAAAAATAATTTTTTGCTTAAATATGCATCATTTTAGTTTAAAATTGATTTTTTTGCTGAAAAATTGAACTATTTTCTGAAATTCGTGTTTTTTGGCATAAACCTAATCTGTTTCTTTGAAAATTTATCTTTTTAGTTTAATAATCATCTAGTTTGTTGTAAAACATTTATTTCGTTGAAAATTTAACTATTTTGTTGAAAATTATTTTTTTTTTTTTGGAAATTTATTTTTCTAACTGCAAATTTAAACATTCTATTTTTCGTTAGAAATTCATATTTTTTAGTTCGAAATTTATGTACTCGTAATATTCTTGGTTAAAAATGAATTTTTTTGGTGTTAAAAATAAAAGCTTCTCGTTTGAAAATTAATTTTTTAGTTGAAAATTAAACTTCTCGTTTAAAAATTAATTTTTTTAGTAGAAAATTAAACGTCTTGTTAAAAAATAATTTTTTTTATTGAATATCCATCATTTTAATTTAAAATTAGTTGCTTCGTTTAAAAATTTAACTATTTTGTTAACTATTTTTTCGCAAATTCTTTGCTTTTTTTGGTTAAAAATTAATGTTTTTAACTTCAAATTTAAATACTTTATTTTTGTTTGAAAAATTATTCTTTTTAGTTGAAAACTCAACTATTTAATCGGAAGTTTACGAATTTTGCTGAAAATTTGTCTTCTCTGTTATAACTTAATCTTTTTGGTTAGAAAATTATTTATTTGGTTGGAGTTTTCACAATTTTATTGAAAATTATTTGTTTCTTTTGTTGATACATTCATTTTTGAGTGCAAATTTAATTACTTCATTTTTAATTGAAAGCAGATCTGTTTTTATTTGAAAATTCAAGCCTTTTGTTGAAAATTTGTCTTTATGGTTAGATTGCTTTCTTTCCCCTCATAAAAAAATTAATATTATAAGACAACTATTTAATATAATAGATTTTTTCCAAAAAATTGTTATTTCTGTTACAAAAATCACTGTCATTTTCAGAGTTGAAAATTAAAATTTTTAAAAATATTATGCACCTTGAAAGTTAATTTATTTGATATTAGAAAAATTATATTCAACGATTTTGAATTAAAAAAGTTCTAATTTAAAGTATTTTAGATTCTTTAAGATTTGAAAACGGAAAATATTTTGAAAAGAATAAAAAGAAATTTGAAATATTTTTAAACAAAAGAAATCAAAATTGAAAAACTTCAGACTATAATCTTTAAAAATTTTTAACTTTTATTAGAACAGATTTAAAATTGTATTATTTGCAATATTGAATGATATAAAAAAGATGATTAGACATAAGAATTGACCACAAGTAGTATAGCTCGGAGAGCATGGGTCTACTTATCGACCGAGCAAGGTTCTGTTCCAGGCTAAATTAACGTCAATAAGTATAGTTTACGGTCGGTAATGCAGATTACCATCGTTCGGTAGAAGAGATATGTTAGTATTCTTTTATTATTTTTTCTATTACCCAATTCAATTTCCAATACCTGGCTCTAAAATATATTTATTTTTAAGTCCTTTTAATTTTTTGGTCTTTCTAAGGATTGTGAGGCATTATTGTATTTATTTTTCATCGTTTTGAATTTATCCTGAAAGTATTTAATTTAAAAAATGCTTAATTAGGAATTCCTTTGATAGACAATTGTGGAACTATCATGTCTTTCAATTTGATATTCCACCGTTTTGAAGAATTAAAAAAATCAGACAATTATTATATTGAAAATCGAAGCCAAACCTATTTAGAATCTTCAAATCTTAAATTGGTTCAATTCATAATTGAAAAAAATTAATTTTTTTAAATTTACTTTTTATAAAATCACAAACTAAATTAGAACCTTTGTCTTTAAATAAAACCCTGATAAAAATTTTGGAATGTAAACTTCGGATAGGTTTGTGTACGATTTTCTTTCATATTCTTTTCGAGATCTGCATTCGAATCTTTCTGTTTCTATAAAAAAATTTGTCAAATTTTGAACTACAAATTTATTTTTATATTTTTTTTTAAATGTGAAATACCATCATTACCTGCTTAGTGCACTTTCCCTTCTGGAAATTCAAGAAACCATGATTGGAATCAACAGCTTTTGATCTCAGTTAGAAGTACTGTTTTAAGATTGCATAAAATTCTCCAATAACGGTGAATGATCGAACATCATTTTTCGTTTTCGGAATTGTGATCAAAAACATTGAATCACAATATTTGACGTTGTTCACACACACACATATTATATAGCTCTTCTCGCCTGCATGCTCTAGTTATTCCAATAAACAAAGCAGCCTACAAATAATGCAATAAATATAGTTGTACATACCCTAAAAAAAATTGTAAATAAATTTTCGTATTCAGGGTATGTAATGCCTTAGTTGCAAAATAATCGTGGTCTGGAGCTTCATTTAGGAACTTTTCAATATCATTTGACGATAACATTTTATACTTTTTGGCTTTAAATCCAGTGGACTATCTTTTCAAAAAAGCAGTAGTAGGTTTCCAATTTTACATCATTACGGGTGCGTAATGATGATTTCAGCATTAAATACTGAGACCAGAGCGTGGAAGGTTTCATTGTTCCTGCCAGTTGATCGAAGTACGCCATCAATACATTTTCTGAGAGCGATTTTGTATTCTTTGAACTGATCCACTTCATAAGTCAATCGTACGCTGTATGGTAGGCCTTTTTTGATTTCTCAGGTAGCAGATTTTCTGACGCATTCTTGGCTGTTTCTGCAATATCTGGTGAAGTACACAGATTCTCACAATGTACAGAGTATAAATCAGAATAATTAGAATTCATCATTATTCATCAAACTCGGAAACCTTAAAGAAAACAGATTTCGGAGCACTAGCTCTCAGACTGTGATGAAGATTGCAATAACTCATGAGTAGCACAATAACAATTTGCAGAAGGTTCCGTAAGGTTGTTTATTCGTAGATCCAAGTAGAACATATAATGGCCGCAAAAGGGCTACAAAAGAGGTGATGAAAGTCGTTGTGAAAACGACATGAAAGGCGCCTGTAACGTACGTACAAAAAAACATTTAACAATAAAACAGAGTTGAACATATATTACTGCCCATGCACAATAATGATATAATTTAATTAATTACCTTATAAACAGTCGCAGACATTAAAGTAAGTCAGCATCTAATTTACTTAGTCTCAAAGAAGTAATCGACACGTGGCTGATCTCAATTCAAAAATAGACCACAGACTAATCAAAACTGGTACAGTTACAACATTCATACAAAGTCAACGCACTGACAAGGTTGGCTTACAAGTGCCTGATTCATACAATGTAAAATAATTACATCTCAACAAACTGTCACCCGTTACCCACTGCCTCACTGTCACAGCTGTTATACTAAACTGCTCCCAATTAACAGAGTGGTGTTCACACTGCCCATCAGATGTCGCCAGTATACATTATGAAGTCTAATCCACAACATTAAATATGCAAACTTACAAAAGCGTGAGATTACCAACACCAGAGTTTAAAGTTGCCTATACCAGTGCCTAAGGTTCGTCATCTCGAAAGTGCGCATGCGCAGCTTTTTTGCCAGTGCCAGAAGTAAGCCTTCTTTAAACTGCGCATGCGCGAAACTTGTATTTCACACAGTCTGCTCAAATAAGGTCCTTTAGGCACAGTTCAGAAGTATAAAAACGTTGACTTTTGAGGTAGGTGGCCGACTGTAGTTGTGTTCGTGCGGCGGCCGACGCTAGTTGTGGCCGTGCGGTTTCTGATGGCATTGTGATGGCCGTGCAGTAGTCGACGGTGACACATTGTAAGTGACAATGGAAGTTTGAACTTTAATATTTCTGTAAATTAAAAATGATCACATAATCAATAATTATGAAAGAAAGTAATAAATCTATTGTGCTTTAAAAGTTGAATTCTATTGCAAATAATGTTTGTTACTGCGCGAATATAAATATATAGAATGTTAATTATGAATAGATTTTTATTTAAAAGAGAGTTTAGACTGGAAGCAATTATTTATTCAGAACGCCCGGCAAAGTAAATGATAATTGTGATTTTATCAAAAGAGAGGAGATTGATGGAGGATTAAAATAAAGCGTAGTAGAAACGCCTCCAGTTATTCCAATCAAGCTTATAATGAGTTCATTAGTAAGATAAAATGAAATAAACCGCTCGGTAAATAAATTAGAGGCACTTTCTGTTGATATATGTGCAAAAAAAATAGGGTGAAATACCTTTTCTATTAAGGGTTCAAATTTATCGAGAAGGATGTGTTATCATAAAAAATGTGGTTTTGGAATTGAAGAAAAAATATATATTTTAGGCTCTGAAATAAAATTATTGTTTTTGCAGTTCAGATTCAAATGATACAATTTTTTAAGTAATTATTTTGAATATATACATTATAAAAATTTAAACATTAGACAGCATATAAATTTTAACATTAACATATTAAATTAATTTCTTATATTCTATCCACATACCCCCTATATTAGAATATTTATATAAGTATATTATTTATATATACATACAGTATTTCGTATAATTTTAATATTTTAATTATTAAACAAAATTTATTTAAAATTT
>JAAAKG020145159.1:0-10951 GCA_010014905.2 Druon quercuslanigerum | reverse complement strand
GCGACCGTGTTTAGTAGCGAAGTACCAGGTCATGAGTACCTGTGGGATGGATGGTGGGCCAATATATAATAATAATATGGCAGTGGAGTTAGCAGCGGGGGAACAGCGGTCAATATTTTAAATTCGAATCCCCCTCACGCAGATACGACTGTTTGTACGGCGCTCCTGATTAACCCAGATTAAATATTTTATAAATCGAATAATAAAACTTCAAATAATTTTTGGAAAAGGGATTTTAGATTTTTTTTTATACAGTTATATAAGTCCGAACACTTGAGTCTGGGACATCCTGTATAAGAAACATTTTGCGCCCACATGATTTTTTTTTATTTTCAAAATGTTGAATTAAGCCATATTTAATTTTTGGGTGGGATTTTTTTAATTATCAACATTTATGGAACTGTTTATTGAATTTAGATAAAATTAGGAAGAATTAGAGATAAAATTATACATTTGAAAACTAAAAAACCTTAAATTACGAATTTCGAAATTTTTCCTGAAAAAACAGCAAACAAATTTTTTATTTAAATTTTCAAAAACCACCTTTTTTTAATTTTGTTTAATTGGGACATAGACTCCTTGTTAAGTAACCTCTCAATAAAAAAATAATGGAGACTTCTGGTTCCAGAGATGTCTTCATTTTATTAAGGGATCGTACACATATTACGTAACGTGTTTTTCTCCTGCTTATATCGTTGTATGCTTTTTGACATAACGGTAACTTTATTTTTATATTTAATTGAACAAAAGAAAAGTGCGTTACGTAATATGTGTGCGACCTCTAAGACTGCCACCATTTGTGCTGCGAATGCCACCACGCACAAATGGCAGTAGCTGCAAATTATTTTATCTTTTTTGAAATTTGTGTTGCTATGTTTAGTGTAATTTGGGTTTCTTACTTAAGAGGGGAAATCCTGAGGGTCAAAATTTAAATTGAGGTTTTAAAAATATTAATTTTTAAAAATTGCGCCTGCCGTTACTGATTCACTAGTATCAGTAGAGCGGTATGCTTCTCACCGAGCGGCGGTGGCCTGGTGGCAGCGCTTCTACTTGTGATTGCTCCTGCGGGGTTTGACTCTTTTGGCTAGCAATTTTTGTTTTAAAATTGAAAATTTCATATTGGGAATGGTGATTGACCATTGGGCCATCTGATGCCAAAAACTTGTACTAGAAAAAGTAGGCACTGGACTGACAGAACCCACGTGAAAACGCGTGTTTTTATAATTAAATACTATTTACATTATAAAAATGCGAATTTCGGTTAATGAAATCTGTAGGTTTACAGAGTCTACACTTTCCTGTCGTAATATTGTGGAAGGTGAGAAAGTTTTAAATGCCGGTCACGTTATATATTGCGGTATAAGATATGGTGGAAACACGGACAGTATTTCGTTCCTACAGAATTTTGTTCGAAAACTTCCTATATCAAGAGTAATCCTCGCGAAATTACAGAATTAGTTTTTTCTACTAGTATCATCTAAGACGCTAAGTGTTTATGTAAAGCAGGATTAAACAAAAAAACGCAAATACAGTGTGGATGTTTCCTGTACTTAACCAGCGGAGTTTTATTACTGTTTATTTACTTTCTATGAACAAATTTTTCATATAAATAAATTATAGTTTGAATTTTGAATTATTAAATATTAAGTCGAGGTTCATAATACAGTCAATATAAATGAAAATACAGAAATACGCTCCCATCAAATTTTAAATAATAAAACAATAAATTAAAAAAATAAAATAATATAAACAATATAGACTTAGGTGGCCCTGTATGCATATCTGCTTTTGAAAGTAGTAAATGAAATCTAAATTCCGGATTTTTACGAGCTGTGGTATTACAGCTAAAAACGGAGCAAAATATTCGACTTTTCGACTTTACGAGAGAAGAGCACTCTTAACTCCATAATTAGACCATTAAAAGTGACGATAATTCTGCTGGAGTATGTATTTCATATTAGTATTTCAATTAGGCTCACTTCATTTTGTATTAAATTTAGTGAACACATACAAGTGTTTTAGGAAATAAAATCTTTTAAAATGTCTTGTTTTGAAAGTTATAGGAGCCTAAATTACATTACAAACTGTAATACAAAAAACTGAAGTTTTGAATTTGTAGGAAAAGTTTCGAACAATAATGTTATTTATTCCTTCTGAAAACTTAGCTAAATGAAGTTAGCCTAATTCTAAACGGTAACGAAAAGATAGCCTACTTTTAGTAGAACCCACCGATATGATAACATATAATATTAGTTATTGACATGCGTCTTTGATTAATTTTGTCAACCTTCTTCATGAATAATTAAAAGTGGGAACTATTTGATAAGATTTAACTTGTGCATAAATTACAGGCTATAGTGATAAAATTCTGAAGCAGCATCGCTACCACAAGGCCACTGCTGCTAGTAAAAGAGGTGCCGCGTGACTGGCACTAAGGAAAACGGTGACGGTAGTCGTAATTTTCAAAAATTCCTACTTCCAAATTCAGGCTCCACTTTAAAAAAATATGCCCGCAGCGCGGGCACAATCTCATTCCGCGCTGTGCGGCGGCACTTCGCGCCAAATTTGAGCGCGCTGAGGACGTGCGGGTACACACTCGTTTTCGTACGTTTCATACGTACACTTTAACTTCATTTTGTCATAAATTTGTCATAAGTTTTTCCATAAATATTATAACCATAATCGAAAACTGTGATTTAAACTTCTGAAGAATTACAGCCATAAATTGTAAATAAAATTATTTTCTAAATAAAGTTCTGCAGGCACCTACGGCTTTGACGATTACATTTTCATTACGAAACTCTTGCTCAGCGCTCGATAATTTGTGTTCCATTGAAAAAATTCCTCAAGATAATGTGTAAATCTTGTTCAAATCTAATAAAAACGACGCTTTAAACTTACGAACCTCTTAAAAACAAAAATTGCGTATTTTTGGAACTTTTGTCTAATTAAGAAATTTAATGAGAATAGTTTCGAAATACATATATTTTATATCTAGTAGAAATTTGGTTGATATTTATTAACTTTTAAAAAAATCTTTTTCTCCTTCATTTTGAAAATTTTCAAAATATTGAAAGGCATATAACTTTTTGAAGTTTTATCGAATTTAAAAATGTTATTAGGATAATTTGCAAGTCTTTATGCCGTGTGAAAAACTTTTTGAATTTCCTAATCTATCAGAAAAATATTTTTTTTCTATTTTTCTGAACACTTTCAAATTTTTAAACGATATATATCTTCTCTAATTTTCATCGAAATTTAAAATTTTATTTGGATAAGTTACAAGTCTTCTGCTCATCTATAAGAAACTTTGAATATAATATTTGAAAAAAATTTGTTATCAAATTTTGAAAATGCTCTAAATTTTTTAATTTTGGTTGGAAATATCTGCTTAACGAACTTAACCTTTATTTTGAGAACCTTAAGAAGTGTATGAAGTGCTGACTCAATGGGACAAATCCTTGAAAAGCTAGCTTGGCTACCACATTCAGTTAACCATACATACATACATAAATACATACATGAACATATATGCATACATACACACATACGTACAGCCAGATATCGACAAAATTTTATGATTTTCGGATTCTGTGAGTGCCGAATCGTAAAGATCCGTTAAACATCAGAGATCGAAAATTTGGACGATTACATAACACTGCCATGAATGAGGATGTAAAAAGTCGTCACACGTGTCAAATGAAATTCGATAATCTTTCGAAATATGCTCACGCGACCTCGATTTGAATTTCAACTTTAACCTTGCTAGGGATAAATGAAATAGAAGAAAAATTGCTGAATTTTAATCAGAATTATTATAAACAATTCCTATTAATAAACACTGAATATTATAGATTGCTCATTTGTAAAGGATAATTCGGAATTATTATTACTTAGTTTTATCGACATTTGAAGTAAAAAAAAATGATGATGGTAGATATTTACAGGCATAAAATCATGTCACTGCTTACACTCACTGACAATTGTTTATAACATTAACAAATAATACCAAGCCACGCTGAATATAGAAACAAATTTTCCAATAGGATAAAACAAACTTTGCAGCTTATATCATTTGAGTGGCGACACTGATAGCGCAGCGCAGCGAAGGACGATATCTCGGGACCAGAAGAGCCATCGCTAATTTTTTTTTAAAGAAAGGTGGTATTATAAGAAATCTTCACATCCTAATTTAACAAAAATTAAAAAGGAGTATTTAACGGGAAACTGAATCATTTTTTTTCAAGCAGAATTTCAAGAAATTTTATAGTTTCAAAATATATAAATTGGCCGGCACTGCCCCGGTGTTTGTCATCCCCATCTAATTATTGTTAAATATTAGGAAAATGGAAAAATTTATAATATTTTACTAATATTATTTTAATTCTCTTTCAAAATAATGTCAAATTCAGTTGTAAAATATTTACTGTTTATAGTACCAAGAATTTATCGGGTTTTCTAAAGAAAATCTTTAGCTGGCGATATTTATTAACCTTCCTATTGCAACGTTATAGACAAGACACTCTGTTTCATTTCTTTTTAGGTATTTTAAAGAAATATTTAAATTTCAATAAAAATAAAAATTAAACTCCTGCATCGTTAGAAAAAAGTAAGGTTATGTAATCAACAAGTCTTTATTAGGCAGACGCAAAAGAAGCTAAAAATGATAATAAATAAAGCTTCCATTCATAAACCGGTAATCGTAAACCTCAAATTTGTGTTCATATCATATTATACTCTTTGTGGGCTTTTACGTATAAGTAGATACTGTTTTTATTTAAAAAGCAAAGATGGGATAATTATTAAAATCTATGTTTTTTATCTTATTTATTCGAGTATATATGCTCATCAGAGAGTATCTTTGATGAAGGAAAAACGTATACCGAAGAGCACGTTTGACATGGCTACTAAGCTTTATAGCTGCTGTCGAAGATATTAGCTTGTGCAAAAAACAATTGATAAAATAATAAATTTATAAAATACTACATTTATAATTACTAATAACACAATTATTTAATATATTCAGATGCACAATTTGTTTTTAATCAATGTTTTTACGCAATTACATAAATTTTAAGAGATCATGTGAATATAGGGCCAAGTACTGGTGTTGGGAGATGCCAATAACTGGGGTTAGAAGTAGCAAGCACTAACATTTTGGGCAACGTACTTATTTTTAATAATTGTTCAAGTTTTTATCAACTTCTAATAATAAGTCAACGTTCTAGTGTATTCTCACTAAAAGTTGGACTGTTCGTTATTTCCTCTTGTGGCAATAAGTGGTGGTCTTACCCTATACCTCCAAATTTGAATGAAATTCAATTATCGGTTCCTGAAATGTCGATAATCACAAAGAATCCAACCAAAAAATTAAATATGGCTTAAATTTCGTAATCTGAAAAATTTTCAATAATCCTTAGAGTTTTAAGTATTTCATATTTATCAATAGTATTTCACTAAGCTTCATTGAAATCGAACAAACACTTGCAGATTTTGATATTCCTGACGTGCAATGGCCTAATAAATATATCTTTTGTACTTTCGCAACTTAACTGAAGCGTAACGCAAAAAAACTCTAAAATTCCAAATCATCTTACCATTGCAGAATTTGTCGTAGGAAGTGCCAAGTCAACAAATTCAAGTATAGAATCAGCGGCCATCGCGTAACCAGCATAAGGCCACATTTCAGCGGAAGGAATACGATTAATATATTCTTGTAAATGCGACCGCGTAGCCTGAGGCGCCCATTTCATTGCTTCCTGAACAATTTCTTTACACCTTGAAGTAAAATCCTTTACTATAATCTACAAGCAATTGCAATAATTATTAAGAAAGCTCGCAAACATCCAAGAATAATACTGACTTTGACTATGAGATAAGAGATTTTAATTTTTTTAAAGCATACCTCTCTTGCATCAACAGTTTCTATCAGTTGAATGCTATAAGGTGTCCCAGGTATTTGCAACTCAGGTGTTTCCTCATTCGGATCAAGGTGAAGAGAATAAGATAGGACCTATATATAAATATTTTAATAAGATGTAAGTCTTCAAACAGTCCCAGCTACTTATTTACTTTTGATTACTGACAGATTCCTACCAGTAAAATATCCAACATAGTCCATAGGACCTTACAATTCCAAAGAAGATGAGGGAATGCATCCACCAATGCACTCAGGTATTTATCAGCAACTCGTCTAATTTGCTTATGAATATGATTAAAATACACCAAAAGAAATTTAGCGTGATTCTCCAGTTGCTGTTCGCGTTTTTCATCTTTAGGTTTTCCCTGCATGACGTCCTTAAATTTGGTAAAAACAGCATCACCGACGCTGCAAATGCACTGCCACATACCACTTTTATCTTTCAACAATGCAGTATCACTGAGATACTCCATAATTGGCTGTAAACTTGGTTCATGACTATTTTCCACTCTCAGGGTTTCTAGCCAGTAAACGGATAATAAGTACGTACACTGAGCAAACTGTAGTTTGGCAATGTAAGGAGTAACATCACTTGATCTGTTAACAAATATTAAATCGAATATCTCTCAAATATATATTTATTATACTTTAACATTACATTCATCTGCATAAAAAAGAAATTTTAATTAAATAATCTAACCTGCTGCTCATCTTGAGTATTTGGTTTCTTAATTCCTGCAGCTCGTTCTGTGAAACGCTATCATTTCTGACGACGGAAGTAAATTGAAGTTCTCGCATCTCAACTCGCGAGCTGATTTGGAATACAAGATAGGGAGATTTTACAGCGATTTCCTTAATACCTTCGTACCAGTCACGAGGCCATATTCTGCTTGAGGAATCTGATACAAATCCCATAACGACACAGTACAACCAGAAATCCTTGAAAATCTTCAACATTCGAGGACGAGGATTTCGAATGGGAGGTAGACGACGAACTAAAATTGCTATTACTGGTATTAGAACGCCCATACCGCCAGCACTATTTGAAGTTTTCTGTAAATAATTGATTTTAATTATGGTTAATATTTTTATTAAAGCAGAAACCTTGCAGACCCTATTGCAATAGCGAACTCGACTTCGAAATGTAGACTAGATTTAAAGACTTTTGAGATTTCAAAGATTCCAAAAGATTTCACAAAGATTTTATAATTTCACACTATACCTAAAGAGTAATCAACCCCTAGAGCAATGAATTTGGATTTGCTTCAATCTTAAGATATTTATTCAAAATTGTTTAATTTCAAGGTAAAAAAGTCCTACAAGATCATTTTTGAAAAATTAATTTTTTCTAATTATTCTACAAATTATTTATTTTCCTATTATCTAATTATTTCCAAATTCCTAACAATGTTAAACAGCATAGTAGAATTCATGCATACATGTTAAGAAACTAGATAGATATAAGACATTATGTAAATAGTTGTAAATATTTGTAAATATTAAGGTAGAAATTTTCTTTCTGTTTACTATGTAAGTGGTATGGAATGGAAGTCATGTAAACCCTTAGGGAACACATTATGAATAAAGAAGAAGAAGAATTCATGCATACACACATACTACACGCATAGTAGGCTTCAAACTCAAAAAGAGTGGGGACGGAATTTATCGAAGTCTTTATTTATATAAAGCTTGTCGTGAAACACACTCAAACATTTAATAAGTTTCTCTGTGGGCGTGATTAAAACCAAAAATCGTAGTTAGAAGGTTCGGTAAGGCAATAACGACACCAAAACTTTCTGCTTAAAAGAAATTTATTGTAATTTGTTTAAAAAACACTATGCAGTATTGAATGGACTGTAATTTCTCTACGTTCACTTTACACATTAAATTTAATTTATATGGATTACGATATAACAAATTAGTGTCTACCGAAGGTGTTGCTCGCGAAAAGTGTCTCATATGTCTAAAAGTCCGGATAACCTTTTCAATCCAATTTCCACTCTAATTTAAATTCATGTAGATGTCAGTACTCATCAGTCATTGCATTTCGAAGTTAAAATTTTACTTTGCGACATCTCGCCGGCCTTGACAGGTCAACATAAATGTATTAGGTTGTTATACATTAAGAGGAAGCGGGTTGTAAGCTAGCGGCCAGAGTGGTAGGAGAAGTCAGGATATGGTCACTCGTATAGGCAGATGACATAGTTCTACTAGCAAAGAGCAAAGAGGCTTTAAAGGAGATGATCAAAAGGTTGATAAGATGGCAGTCGTAATGGCGTAATTTTTGTTAATTTTTTAATTATTCTTATTTTCTTCTTATTATATTTTTTATTATTTTTTATCTCTTTTGTACTTTTAACAACAGTAACAGTGAATTCGTACGGTAGAAGCAATAGAAAAATATTTTATCTTACAGGTTTATTTTTAGGGATGACATAGAAATACAGTAGAATATTTAGTAAAAGGAATTTTGATTTTTGAAAAAGGATTATATCACATTTGCGACAAGACGGTTGCCGCTCGAGGCCACAAAAGGGGGTCATGGAACCGTAGGGGAAGTTATACAAGTTATACGCTACGAAAAAATCTTCCAGAATACACTGTATTTCTATGTCATCCTTGAAAATAAACCTGTACAATGTAAATAAAATATTTTCTATCTGTTTCTACGCTACAAGTACACTGTCACTGTTATTAAAAATAAAAACTAAATGAAGAAAAGGGTAATAACAACAATTAAAAAAATAGATAAATAAAAAAAATGAAATAAAAAGAAGCCAAAGGGAGATTTGAACGCAGAACCGCGAGCGTTCTAGTCGGACGCCTTGTCCACTACGCCATTGCAGCTGGCACACGAATTCCCAGAAAAATCCGTTTCGGACATTACGTGATGCAGTGTAATAGTATTATAGGGACGTAGTGTTATAAACAAAATTAAGTGCCCGAAGAAATTCTCACGAGAAAGAGAATATGCTCGATCTTTATGAGCTTTGAAAATGTAAAAAACGAGTTTTCAACAAAATTAATTTATCTTCAAATAAAAATATAAATTTTGAGGCAAAAATGAAAGTTACATCTCCAATTAAAGAAATTAATTTTTAACTGAGGAGAAACGAATTTTCAGGCAGAGAAATTAATTTTTGATCACAATAATGAATTTTCAATAAAAAATGAGAAGTTTTCACCAAATCATGGCAATTTCAACGCAGCAGATGAATTTAATATATATATATATATATATACCATTTTTAACTAAGTATGTTTTTCCAAACAAACAAATGAGTTCTTAACAAAAAGCAGAATACTTAAATATTCAGTTAGTAAGAAAAATTGTCGATCAAGGAAGAAACGAGTTTTCTACAAAATAGTTACTATCGGCGAGAAAATTCAAGTCCTCTTGCTTTCACGTTGAAAAAGTAAGCGAAGAAAAAATGATAGCTTAATGAAAAAGGGCTCATTTTAAAGGTGCACAGAGTGAGAGTGAGGCTCGGATACACAAGTTGGGTAGGTCCTACTGAGGAAAACTGGGGACGATCCCCTGAAAAAAACGGCACCACGCTGGTTTCTTGCATTTGCTTTCCCATATAAAAACTCACTTCAATTATCGCAATTTTCACGAACACAGCAAGAAGCACATACTTCTTTCAAATGGTAAATTATTACAGATAGATCAAATAAATATTTCCAATTCAAATCACTTAATTATCTTCATTAAAACCGAAGATAGTTGAGGTGCATATTTATTTACAAATAACGAATAATTACTCATATTTTGCAATTTTTTTCACGGCACTCTGTAGAGTAATGTTCAAATTACCACCATGAATTTTTTTCAGATTTTTCCTATTATTTTTTCAATAAAAACTATGCTCCAAAGTTCACTGTCTTTAAAAGCTGTAAAATCTCCTTACTTTTTATCAGATTTTTCAAATTTGTAAGCTACAAAATTTTTTTTTTGAATATTACTTTTCAGCTCATTAACGTACAACATTAACACCATTAAAATGACCCCTCTTTCATAAAGCTACCATTTTTTCTTTATGTACTTTTTCAACGTCAGAGCCAGAGAACTCGAATTTTCTCGCCCATAGTAGGTTTTCAACCACAGAAATGATAACTCAACCAAAAAGATGAAATTTCAACTACTGAGAGTACTGTTCAACCAAAAAATGAGGGATTTTCAACAAATAGTTCAATTTTCCCCTAACACAGATAAATTTTTCAACTAAAAATAAAATAATTAAATTTTTAGTAAAAGACTTAATTTCACAATAAAATCATAGTAAATTTTCAACGAAATAGTATACAATTTTCAAAGAAGGAGATTAAATTATTATTAAAAAAGATAAATATTCTAGAAAAAATGGAACAGTTACTTTCTCAGTTAAAAAAATTTGCACAAATTTTTTTGATTGCAATGTTTTAAAATATAATACGAAATTGCTGACAAATCTTTTTCTACTACATTGACATTATTTTCTCATAAATTGTACTTCGTTAAAATAAAATAATGATCTAAGACTAATGCAATATTTATCAATAATTATTAATAAAATTCAATTCAATTTGAATTTAAAATTAGGTAATTTGTATAATTTCATGACTGAGATATTATTCAAAGAATAATGCTTCCAATTGTCAAACTACGTACATGCAAGATATTATATACTTTTCACAGATTTAATAAAACTCACAGGTGAGGGCCACCATTGTGCGTCGAAACGTTTGATACAACTTAATTATTTTCAATTCACCTTAATTTAAAGCCAACAACCAAGGGGCTAGTCACTGCGGCAATCTTATGATTTCTACCTTTTTCGAAAGCATATGAAGATCTCCGTTATTCAGTGTCAGTCATCGTGGAAATCGTGACATTCGTTCGCGGACTAGTTTGCAGTCGCTGCGATTCACTCGGAAAGTTGTCGAAGTCTTGTGTTCGTGTGTGTGTGTGAGAGCGGGGGGGGGGGTGGGGGAGGAATAGAATATCGCATGCGCAATAATAGGTTGAGGGCGAGAAGCAAAGTACAAAAA
>JAAAKG020145158.1:0-10952 GCA_010014905.2 Druon quercuslanigerum | reverse complement strand
ATTGCACTTTAGTTCTTCGGATTATATTATGCGACGAATACTATCTTTCTCGGGTAGTGTTTTTTTATTCGGATCTATTATTTTGGGAAGTTAGTTTTTTTATCATAATATAAATAGTATTGCCAACAATAACTAATGATAATCTATCATAGTTGGCAATGACCATACCTGAAAGTGTTTCATCCTTGACTTTATTTATGTTCAAACAAACTTTTTTCATGAAACCTTGTATAGTTTGGAACAAATATAAATTCTCTTCAAGTCTTTCCCGGATAGTAATTTTTGATCCGGATCTAATAGTTTAGGACGTTAGTTTATTAATCCAAATAGTTTTAGAAAATAGGCTAATCTTTAAACGGGATCAGCTTATACTTAAGCTGTACAATATCATCCTCAAACTCGAACATGTTACTCTCAGAGAGGACAACCTTGTATGGTGCCATCTTCACCAAACCTGCATCATAACCAAAAAAAACATTATTGTCAACAAAGCCTGATGACTATCTATCAGATTTCGTAAAGTTGGTACCTCAAAGTGCTTCATCCTTGACTTTATTTATGTTTAAATTAAAATTTGTAATGAAACCTCGTATAGTTTGAAAGAAATATGAATTCTCTTAAAAAATGTCTAACTGGTGATCAAACTTTAGTTATTTGTATAATATTATTTGAAGATTACTATCTTCCTCGGGCACTGATTTTTGATGCGGATCTAATATTTTAGAAAGTTAGTTTTTTTATTATAATGTTTTCGGAAAATAGGCCAATCTTTAAACGGGATCAGCTTATCCTCAATCTTGACAATATCTTCCATAAACTGGAACATGTTATTATCAGAGTGGACAATCTTGTTATGTGTCATCTTCCCCAAACCTGCATCATAACCAAAAAAATCATTATTGCTAACAACGTCTAATGACTATAAGAGTTCGTGAAGCTGGTACCTCAAAGTGCGTCATCCTTGATTGTATTTTTATTCAAACAGAAATGTGTAAGGAAACCTTCTATAGTTTGAAACAAATATGAATTCTCTTGAAAATGAATACTTATCTAACTGGTGATTGGACTTTAGTTCTTTGGACTATATTATTTGAAGATTACTGCCTTTTTCGGATAGTGACTTTTGATTCGAATTTAATAGTTTAGGATGTTACTTTTTTATCATAATAGTTTTAGAAAATAGGCTAATCTTCAAACGGGATCAGCTTATCGTCAAGCTGGACAATATCATGCTCAAACTCGAACACCTTACTCTCAGAGATGACAATCTTATTTGGCGCCATCTTACACAAACCTGCATTATAACCAATATAAATATTATTGCTAACAATAACTAATGATAATCTATCATAGTTGGCAATGACCATACGTGAAAGCGTTTCATCATTTTCAAACAAAAATTTGTAATAAAACCTTGTATAGTTTGAAACAAATATGAATTCTCCTAAAAATAAAAATATATCTAACTGGTGATTAAACTTTAGTTATTTGTATTTTATTATTTGAAGATTACTGTCTTTCTCGGGTAGTGTTTTTTTATTCGGATCTACTATTTTGGGAAGTTAGTTTTTTTATCATAATATTTTTAGAAAATAGGCTAATCTTTAAACGGGATAAGCTTATCCTCAACCTGGACAATATTATCCTCCAACTCGAACATCTTACTCTCAGAGTAGACAATCTTATTTGGTATCATCTTACACAAACCTTCATTATAACCAATATAAATAGTATTGCCAACAATAAGTAATGATAATCTATCATATTTGGCAAGGACCATGGCTCAAAGCGTTTCATCCTTGACTTTATTTATGTTCAAAAAAAAATTTGTGATGAAACCTTGTATATTTTTAAACAAATCATGAATTCTTTTAAAGATAAAAAGTATCTAACTGGTGATTGCACTTTAGTTTCTCGGATCATATTATGCGACGAATACTATCTTTCTCGGGTAGTGTTTTTTTATTCGGATCTACTATTTTGGGAAGTTAGTTTTTTTATCATAATATTTTTAGAAAATAGGCTAATCTTTAAACGGGATCAGCTTATCTTCAACCTTTACAATATCATACTGAAACTCGAAGATCTTACTCTCAGAGAGGACAATCTTGTTTGTTGTCATCTTCTCCAAACCTGCATCATAAATAAGAAAACATTATTGTCAACAATTTCTTATGACTATCTATCAGAGTTCGTGAAGCTGGTACCTCAAAGTGTTTCATCCTTGACTTTATTTATGTTTAAACAAAAATTTGTAAGAAAACTTTCTATAGTTTGAAACAAATATGAATTCTCTTGAAAGTGAATACATATCTGACTGGTGATTGGAATTTAATTATTTGGATTAAAATATTTGAAGATTACTGTCTTTCATGGGTTGTCATTTTTGATTTAATCTAATAGTTTAGGACTTTAGTTTATTTACCATAATAGTTGTAGAAAATAGGCTAATCTGTAAACGGGATCAGCTTATCCTCAACTAGTAGAATATCATACTGAAAGTCAAAGATCTTACTCTAAGAGAGGACAATCTTATTTGGTGTCATCTTACCCAAACCTGCATTATAGCCAATATAAATAGTATTGCCAACAATAACTAATGACGATCTATCATAGTTGATAATGACTATTTCTCAAAGCGTTTCATCCTTGAATTTCTTCATGTTCAAAGAAACATTTGTAATAAAGCATTGTATAGTTTGAAACAAATATGAATTCTCTTTAATATCAAAATATATCTTACTGGTATTTAAACTTTAGTTATTTGTATTCTATTATTTGAAGATTACTATAATTATCGGGTAGTGATTTTCGATCCGGATCTAATAGTTTAAGATGTTAGTTTTTTATCATAATAGTTTTAGAAAATAGGCTCATCTTTAAACAGGATCAGCTTATCCTCAAGCTGTACAATATCATCCTCAAACTGGAACATCTTATTCTCAAAGTGGACAATAGGGTGGTCTAAACATTTATTTCTTCGAAATGTTATTGTGATACCAGAAATTTGTTCAAATGCAAACAAAAAATAAATTAATTTTTTTATTTTGAAAAAAAAATTATATTTAGAGGTGCTGCCCCATAAAGTTTCAAACGTATTTCACATAAGAAAAAATACGTTCTTTTCAATCTTATTCAGAATCCTCAATATTATTTCAATGGAATTGAAATTTAAAAATTTCTCTTAAAAATTGTCCTTTTGTTTGGTTTTCTTAATACGAATTGTTTCGGGCACAAAAATGACCGTTTCCTACTGGAAAATAGATGTTTGCATAAATTTGATAAACAATTTGTTATTGTTTTTAGCCATTTCCTCATTGAATCGTTTTAGAAAGACGCGGTTTTTTTAAAAAGTTTCCGCTTGTTGTCCAATTTTCACTTGGAGGAAATTGATGGTTTACCAATCTTAACAAAAGTAACTGTTTACACAATTTATTTTTATTTTTAATAATATTCTCTTTAAAAAATAACACAAAACTGCATTTTAGAAAAAATTCCCTTATAGTCAAATTTTCAATTCAGATAAGTTATGAAATTAATTGGAATAAAGAAAATTAATTGCTTAAACAATTTATTATTATCATTATTATATTTCTATAATTCTAGAAAGATAAAAATCCTTTAAATTTGGGTTGCATTTCTGTCGTCTTTTTTCATAGAAATAATTACCAATGGGAAATTTGAATATCCGCCATGACTTATTAAACAATTTTCAATTTTAAAAATAAATGTAAAAATAAATCGAATCAATAAATCAATTAAATCAATAAAAATGAATTAAACGATTATTTTCCCCAACATATTTGTTAAATAATTGTGTCTTTTAACTGAAATTTAATAGTTGGTCATTGTTTAGAAAAACACATTTTTTTAAAGCATGATGTGATTATTTAAAAAAATAATTATTTTTAATTTTCCAAATAACTTAAAATTGATTTAGATACGTTAAATTTTTTCTCAAGTTGTTATCTTATGCTAATTTTTGTAAAACAATTAACTAATTTTGATACATTTCTTCTGATGTTTAAAAAATGTCTATTGTTTAAACAACTTTTATTTGCTCAAGCAGTTTCTTTCAAAAACTTAAAAATAATTATATTAAATGGAACATGATATAGAATTATTTTTTTTCCTGCATATTGTACAAAATTAATACATTAACCATTTAAACAATTTTTTAACCTAATTTGTGCAAACATATTATTTTTTCTAGGAAATATTTTTAAAATATTATTTTCATGAATTGAACATCATATTTTCTTGGAATTAAACATCATGCTTAATTAGTAGTTTTTTTAGTAGTTAGTGGAAGCTTCTAATGTGTCCCCTAAGGGTTTAAATTTTTCATTCAGCCTCTTCCTATTCCTTAACACACCTCCCACACCTTTTTTGGTGGTGGGAGGGGGACCTACAGCTTAAAGTGGGTTCCGAACCACCAGAATCTCGGTAAAGGTGCATAGAAAAATTTCCAGAGGTACCGGCTAAGGGATCGAACCCCGGACCTTTGAGGTGAAGTCCGAGCGTCTAACCACTGAGCCACCGAGGCTCTCATCATGCTTAATTAAGAAAATACGATTTATTAAATATTTTAAAACAACTCTTTAACCAAATTAGATTTGTTTACCTAATTAAAAATAGGTTATTATATTTTTTCTCTATACTGTGCAGTCAGACAAAAATTTACCGTATTCTATTTTAGATTATTTTAAATTGTTTCAAAAAATAAAAATTTGTTAAAACTTAAAAGAAATGTTACAAAATAATGTAATCATTCATCATAATTAAGCGCAGGATACAAATTTTAGAAAAAAGTGGACATCTCTGGCTGAATTTTTAGAAAATTTAAAAATAAGCAATTAATTTTTTAAATAAGTTAAATTGTCATTCTCGTTTAAAAAGTGCATTTATAAAAGAAAATCGTTAAAAAAATTAACAATTTTCATTAAATTAATCAAAATATTAGCTAGGAGTCATTAATGACACATTTTCAGTAGGTTCCAAAATCAAAAATTTTCCCTGATCGTGGAATCATGTTTAAAATGTGAATTTGTTTAAAAATATTGTTTAAATAATAACCAGGTGTTGATCGTTTGAAAAAATCACATCCAATGATTCATTGACAAGACGATTTTGATCCATTTTGCAAAAAAGGATCATATGAATTTTCACATACGAAAAATGTGTATTTTTTTATCAAATTATTTAAATAATTAGAAAACAAGAGATATTATTGAATAATTAGAATTAGGCTTTAACCTACTTAATAAATAATTTTAATTTCGCCGAAAAAAGTGCATTTGACTACCTGATTTTTGCCATTTTTTTTCTTTGTCCCCGTATATTTTTTATTAATTTTATAAAAAAATTATGTAAAAAAATGCTATGTGTGGACATTTAAAGGCAGAAAGTTTGATGCTGGCAAACTATCATATGAAAATTTGTAATTATTTTATAAACAAATTTTATAGACAAATGAATTAAATCATGGATCCCGTTATTAAACATCGCGGGCAACATCAAATAAGGAAAATTAGAAAAAAAATTCTTTTGCTCTTTAAATTTTCACACTAGCCATTTTTAAAATATAATTTGTTTATAAAATTATTAAAAAATATCGGATCATATTTTTCCATAATTAAACATCACTGGTGATATAATTTTAAGAAAATTGACAGAAAAAACTATTTCTTTCTGCGTTTATATGTCCACACTTGGCATTTGTTTGTATAATTTTTAATAAAATTAATAAACAATATCGGATGTAGAATTTTGATTATCGAGTATTATTTTTTCGATAAAAACAAGTAATTTTAATGCTAACCCCGTGCATAAAGTTAAAACAAAAAAATTCACAAAATAGGCCACATAAATCTCTTCAAAATTTAATGCTGAATTTTTCTGAAAAAATCAAAAATCGGTTAAGAATTTCTAGCTAAAAGTTACTTTTAACCTTGTTCTTTGATTTTATTCCACAGAAAATTAAATTTTTTTTATTTTGCTGTTGATTTAATAATTAAAATGGAAAAAATTTAATGTTTAAGGTATATCGTTTTTAAAAAAAAGAAATTTGATTCAGTGAGAAATACCTAAAAAAACGAAAAGCAACTATCCGAAAAGGATTTTCAAAAGCAATGCAAATATTAACAATATATTTAATTTGTTATTAACAAATAATTCTGTAAAAATTTTTTTAGGCTTCGGTGACGACTTATCATTTTATTTGCAATAAATTTGAAAAATTTATGTACCTTAGGAGTTTTTCAGTTGAAATAATATAAGTTAATAAATAATTTGTTATCTTAAAAGCAATTTTTATGAACAAATTCCATTTTAGATATTTATGTTGGAATGAATAAAGTATTTTCTTTTGAATTAATCATATATTATAAGGAAATAAGAAATCAATATCATATTTGATCACCAAATAAAAGTTTATAATTGTTTAAAATACCTTAATTAACAAATGAACTATTTTTCTATTTTTGTAGATACAAACTAGATTTTTTTATGCAATTAACTGTTGGTAACTAACATGTAAATTTTTAAGAACATTAGAAGAGAGTAAGCCATTTATTATTATAAACAACAATTTTTTAAACAAATTTTTATGATTTCAATAAAATATGTCAATAATTTTTTGCTATGAATCGATAAATTTTATTATTGTTTAACAAAAATTAATAAACAAATGCATTATTTGGCTATTTTTTAGTTTTTCAACTTGTTTTTTTTGTGTGTAATCAACTATTAATAGCACATTTTTTAACTATTTTCATAGGCGCATAACGACCTACTATTTTTATTTATATTAACAATGTAGTAAACAAATTTTTCTGGAACTATTAAAAAAAGTTTTAAAAATGTGTTATTAGTAGTCGATTACACACACACACACACACAAAACAAGTTTTAACGCTGAAAAGTAGTAAAATAATGCACTTATTATTTAAGTTTGGTTAAACAATTATAAAATGTTATCGATTTATAGATATAAAATCATTGTTTAATAAGTAGCTGTTAATTCCGTGAAAAAAGGTATTTTATTTATAAATACCTATATAAAATAATAAAAATTTATTTAAAACTCTTTTTTTTACAATAATAAATTGTTTACTGTCATCAAAATGTTCTTACAAATTTCGAAGTTAATTATTTACAGTTAATTGCATCGAAAAAATAAAGTTTTTACCTTCAGAAATAGCCAAACAGTGATTTTGTTAATTAAGGTAGTTTAAACAATTATTCATTTTTATTTGGTCGCCAAATATTGTAATATATGATTAATTCCATAGAAAAAACTTTATTTGTTCCATCAAAAATACCAGAAATGGAATTTGTTTATAAAAATTGCTTTTAAAATAACAAATTATTTATTAACTTTTATTAATTCAACTAAACAGCTCTTTTTGTTAATAAATTGTTCAAATTTACTGCGAAGAAAGTAACGAATCGTCGCCAACCCCAACGAAATAATTTTCATTCACTTATTTGTTTATAAAAAATTCAATAAACTTCTTAATATTTGCATTGTTATTTAAAATCTTTTTCAGATAGATAATTTTAATTTTATAGGTATTATTGATTGAATTAAAGCATTTTTCAAAAACCGGTATACTTTAAAAGTCAAAATTTTCAAAACTGAATTAATAAATATCTCAACTAATTAAATTATTAATTTTCTACGGTAAATGAGAAAAATATACAAAATTCGCATCTTGTTCCCCTATATTTTGAGGATTTGAAAAAAATATTTTTTTTTTCTTAACCTGATTCAGAAAATTAGAAGGCAATATTTAAAAAATTAAAACAGACTAGGTCATGTTAAAAATTTCTCAATTTGGCATTCTGCCTCTTTTAATAGAGTGAAAAATTTAAAACCATCGCGTTATTTTGTTCAATTTTTCTATTCATCAATTTTTAAGTTTGAGTTAAAATTATTTTCTTGTTATAATATCAATTATTTTAACTATTTTAGTTAAAAAATTTAACTATTAAATTAAAACTAAAAAATTTTTTAAATTTGAATAAAAGTTAAATTTAAAAATTACTCAAAAGTTCTATTTAAAATTAAATTAAAATTAAAACCAAAAAATTTTTTAAACTGAAAATTTAACTAATTCTTTAACAATTATCTTTTTGTTGATAAAAATTTCACTGTTAATTAGTGGAATTTAAAAAAATTTCATTTTGACAGACAAAACTCTGTTAAAAAGTAGCACATAAAGACGCTGAATAAAGTTTGTTTAAACTTTGTTTAAACAATTAGAAGGAAATACTTTAACCATGAAAACAGAGTAGGTCACGTTAATAATTTCTCACAATGGCCTTCTTATCGTTTCAATTTTTCTATTTTTCACATTTTCGATGTTTAAAAAATTTTATTTTTAATTATTACATACAGTTATAAATAATTTTCTTTTTATCAAACAATTCCTTTGCCCCCTTTGAATTAAGAAATATATTGACTACTTGATTTAGTCATATTTTGCCAAACTTTTAAAAATTACAATCTGTACAAAAATTGTTGAAAAATTTTTTTATTTTCTTCAAAAAAATCCTTTTTGCTCATTTTGTGAACATTAAACTTCTGTTTAAAATTCATATTTTCTTGATGATAAATCAATTTTTTTTATAGAAAGTTTTCTGATTTGTCTTTGATTTAAAAATTCATCTTTTTTAGCACAAGTGTTTAATCTTTTTTTGAAAAAAATTTCATCTGTCTAATTTGAAAATTAAACAATTTCCTTACTAATTTTGTTTTTATTTAAAATTCGTATTTTTGCGTTGAGAAGAATTTAGTTTAGTAGGATTTTCATTCGTCTTGTACAAAAATGCAACTATTTGATTAAAAAAAATTTTTGAAAATTAAAGGGGAATCTTCTTTGGATAAAAAAAATTTCCTATGGTTTGTTTTTTAATCCATCCGTTTTTACAGAAATTTTTAATTTATTAAAAGTTTGTCTTTTCCATTTTCAAATTCATCTTCTTGAGCAAAATTTCAATCTTTTTTAGAAAAATATATAACCACTTGTTTGAAAATTCAACAATATTGTTCAACAGTAATACTTTTTGGTTTAAAATTCTGCCGTTTTTGTGGAAAATTAAACAATTTTGTAAAAAATTAACTTTTTGTTTAAATTTAATATTTTACTGCAGAAAAATAAAATGAAATATTTACTGGATATAATTAACTGGGTAAAAGTTGAACTTTAAAAAAATTGGAGTTTTTTATTAACAAATTCCTTCCTTTAAGTACAAATTTCATCTTTCTTGGATAAAAATAAAACTATTTGGTAGAGAATTAAACTACTTTATTAAAAATTCATCATTTTTGGTCGGAAAAATTCGACTTTTTGAATGAAAAAGTACATTTTGTTTGTAAAAACTTATTTTTTATAAAAAATTTGGATTTGGATTGGTAAAAAACTCATCATTTTCATTTAAAAATTCTTTTTTTTTTTTGAAAATTCTGCCTTTGCCAAGAAACTTATTTTTTCTTTAGAAATTCATATCTTGATCGTGAAAAGCCAACTGCAATCTTTTTAACAGAAAATTGATCTTTTTGGTTAAAAAATTAATCTCTTGTGATAGAAATTACATTATTGATAAAAGTTCAAAATTTTGGTTAAAAGTTCTTTTTCTTTTCTTGAATATTTAACTATTTTGTCTGAAATATTTAGTTGAATCACTTTGTTAAAAAATCATTTTTTTCTTGAAGATTTATATTTTTAGTTTAAAATTCATCTCTTTGGTTGAAAGGTTTACTATTTTTTTGAAAATTTTTATTTTTCTATTCAAATGGTTACGACATAATTAAAATGTAAACAAAAATGCTAAAAAAATTTTTTTTTGATTGACTGATTATTTCTGGAAAAAATTTAGCCTTTTTGGATAAAAAATACACAATTTTTAATTAATCATCTTTTACCGTATTTTGCATTATTATTATTGCATTATTTTTTTATCCCGTCAAAATTTGAATTTTCGATTTTTGAAATTCAGTGTGCTTTTGGGAATTTTGTAAATGCTATAACGCTGGTAATTTTTAGTTTTTTGAAAAAAGTCATTGGGATAAATTGTTCAAATTTTTTAAGACTGCGAATATCCGCAAAAAATTTTTTTAAAATTTTAAAAAAGTGGTCTCAAAAATGTTCAAAATGGACTCACTTTTTGAATTTTTATCGAAAATGGCTGGCTAACGAACTTGAGTTTTAGTTTAGGACACTTAAAGTCTGTACCAAAGCCCAATCTAATATATAAATTTTTTTTAAAGTTATCGTGAAAACAGACAGACGTACAGACAGACATACAGACTTACAGACAAACAACAATACAGACGGGGGCGGGGGGCAAACTTTACACAAATCCAATACCTTTTCTGGATCAGAATGTAAAAATTAAATTATCTATATAAAGTAGTACATCATTTTTTTTTCTTTTTTTCAAACCCAAAAAATCATTATTAGTGCCAAAATGTTGCAAACTCCATTTTTTAATTTATGGGTTTTTTACGGTAAAGAATTATTTGTTTTTAAAAAAAAGCAAACTGCCACAAAATTTGAAAATTTTTTACACTCTTCATGAAAAGTTTTTAGGTAGTTTTTCAAAGCAAAAAAATTACTTTTCTGCAAAAAAATGTGAATAAAAAAATTTTACTTTATTTTCAATGAAAAAATTAATTTTAAAATAAAAAAAGTAATTTTTTACCATAAAAATAAATTTTTAGACAATAAGATTAATTTTTGCAAAAAAATAACAAGTTTTAACAAAGTACATGAATTGTCAACTAAATGTTCTAATTTTTAATGGAATTTTTACCTAAATATTTGAATTTTTAATGGAATTTTTGACCTGAAAGCTCAATTTAAAAATTGTTTTTTTTCAATTTTTAATTTTTATTTAATTTTAATTTTATTCTAATTTCATTTTAATTTAATTTTAATCTTATTTTA
>JAAAKG020145157.1:0-10952 GCA_010014905.2 Druon quercuslanigerum | reverse complement strand
CAGCGCATCAAAATACGTAAGTATACGTACTTTCAAGAAAATCGTCGGTGGGTGCTATTCGGAAGTATATCCGAAAGCTTTAGGAAATTATAAAATTTCTATCGAAATTCCAAGGGATTTTGTAAGATTTAAAAAGTTTAAAATATTTCAAGAAATTTTTAATATTTGACAGATTCAAATGATTCCAAAAGAACTTAAAAGATTCTATACTATATTATAAAGAATATTGCAAGGAATTTTTATAGGTTTTAATGGATTTAAAAGAATTAGGGGGTTTTCCAGGGATTTCAGAGGATTTCATCAGCAGCCAAGGTTTTTAATAGATTTCAGTTAATTTCAAGGATGCCAAGGGATTTTGAAAAGATATAAAAGGTTTCAATAGGGTTTCAACAGCTTTATCTCATTTTGTGAATCTTAAGTGATTTTTGAGGGCCTCTGAAGATTTCTGATCTGAAAAATTTCATCATTTCTGAAAGATATTAAAGATTTTAAGATGTTTTACGGGATTTTCCTTGATTTTTGTAGGATTACGAGGGATTTAACTAGATTAAAAAGTTTTTATCAGTTTCAAGGCTTTTTTGAATGATTTTAAAGTACAAATATTTTATTTCTTTTTAAATTAAAATTTTATTTTTAATTCCAAAGCATTTGAAGAGTTTTAAGGTTTCTAACATTTTTCAAATAAATTCGTAAGATTTTTGAAAATTTCAAAGGATTTGAAAACAGGTATCAGGGATAGCAGTGATTTCCAGTGGCTGCAAGGGATTTCTAAAGATTTTAGAGATTTAAGAGATTTCAAAGGATTTCACCAGATTTAAAGTATGTCAATGAATTTCAAAATAAATGATAAGATTTCGTTTTGAATACTATTTTAATTTAACAAAATTTGTTGCAAATTATTGTAAAATATTTATGTACGAATTGAGGGAAAAAAGTTTCTGTAATTAAAACGACTTTAACGATTTTTATTAATTAAAACATTTTTATTTCAAAAATATTTGTGCGTCTTGATTTTTGATAAAAAATGTGGGCTATTTTTTATTTAAAATCCAAAAGGACATTTTTTTTAACCATTTCAGAATCATGCAAATCTATGTCAAAACTATTTTAAAATGATTTCAAATGGGTGACCATAATTAAGAAAAATGTTTTATTACTTTATAAAAAAATTATCTAACAAAAGTTATTTTTCGGGATTGGCATATTGTATTGCTAAGCCAAAACCATAGTTTTGGTATAAAATGTACAAAAATAATGATTTATTATGATTAATTGAAAATAGATACTATTAGGCATTGTTTAATTAATTCGTATAAAAAATCTCACAATTTGAATAGTTTTCAACGTATAGGCTTAATTTTTTAAAGGACTTAACTAAGAATGACTTTCCTAGGATTTCTTTGCTGCGATAATTTACAAAATGTACAAGCATGAATAATCCTTCGCATAATTTTTATAAACAAATTTACAGTCTGCCTTTTTTAAAAAGAATAAGCTCAATTTTTTGACGGAACCAACTAAAAATGTCTTTCCAACGACTTTCTGTTATGGTAAATAAAAAAACAACAATTATTCATTATTTAAATCATTTTTATAAACAAATTCATTCGTTGAAATAGATATTCTTTCAATTTATTTATGATAATTGTTTAAATCATTAATAATTCTTGTAAATATATAAACTATCCCAGTAATTTGTTATAGAAAATAATTTATAAGTTGATTCCGTTAAAAAAATTGAGTCTCTTCGTTAAAAAATGGCCAAATTCTAATTCTGTCCATAAAAATTGTTTAAATAATTAATTTTTTCATAAATGTTCAAAGTAATATACCAGATTCATTAATGAATGGTTCTTTCTTGATTCCATTAAAAAATGAAGCGCATTCGCTCAAAAATATCAAAACTGAAAAAATATTGATTTGAATTAGTTAAACATTGTAAATCTTAAAAAATCACTTTTGTTTGTTCATTTATTTATAAGTTAATAAAGATTACTAGATTAGGCGGTACGCTGCGAGTTTGTAACTGGGAAGTCTGAGATCGATTCCTGTTGCCTAAATTCTTTGCCCATTTTTTTATATTGAATTTTTTGAGTGCAATTGATTTTCAAATTCATTTAAATTAGGCTAAAATATTTGTTTTTAACCATTTTCTTCATTTGAAAAAATTCCTTATGTAATTAAAATAACTATCACTCATAATTCTAATTTGAAAATATGAATATTATGATAATAATAGAAATTGTTTTTTTTATATTCTTTTTTTAACATCATTTTCTTTACTATTTCTTTATATTATAAATAATAATAATAGATATTTACCTTATAGTTAATTTTGAGTGGAGAAAAATAAGAATTTCCTATAAAAACTCGTTATTTTAGTAAAAGTGGTTTTTTCACATTAAATAATAATGGTTAAAATCTAATATTTTAGTTTTTGAATTCAATAAATTTAATATTCGCATGCAATAAAAAAATTTTGAATGGCAGTAGAAGGAAAAAAAATGAAAGCAGCAGGATTCGAGCCGTGACTATGTGGTTACAAACTCTCGCATCCCGGTCCATGTAACTTATGTGGACTTTTCAATGGTCGTTTTTCGCGGAAATGACTTAAATCTAAATTTCAAAGAATCAACCGTAGATCATTAAGCTTTGAACCTGTATTGATTTTAATTGACCTGAATTGACTTGAATTTATAAGCGTTATCCGGTTCCTACCTTACCGACATTTACCGGCCTTACCTGTATAATGAGGACCAGTCATGCATTACTGTCGGTTATCAACGTTATATTTTCATCTATCACCATAACTCATTAAAAATGATAATTTAAAACCTTAAATAAATAAATTTCATGCAATGAAATTTTGTTAAATAATTAAATTTAGATGAAATTATTAAATTTAACTAAAGATAAGACATCTTTCTATATAGAAATATAAAAGTACCTAAAATGTTAAGATATCAACAATGTGTAATTGTTTAGATTGTTAAAATATAATTAAGTATAGGAGGTCTGCTTTTTAAATTCATTATCAATCAAGTTTTAAATTTCCTAAAGTTACTAATGTAAATTATTTGTTTTTATGTAGATAAATATTTAAACTATAATTACCGGAATAGAGAATAAACAATTGTTAAATGTTAAATATGAATTAAAATTGTTGTTATTTTTATAATTTTAGGAATTTAATCATTTCGGTAACTTAAATTTTTTGATTTTTTTTTAGTTTCGTTTACTTTCACTTTCACAATATTTTAATTTTGTACATAAACAATTTCTGTAGTTCTATCTTTTTTCTGTAATTTGAAATTTCTGAAATTTACATTTTTCGGAAATTTTCTATTTCGGTGATTATATTTTCGGAACTATAAATAATTCAGGCTTTTGGGTTTCGGCAAAATAATGAGATTCCAGTTAAATATTATAAATTATTGTTTATGTAACAATAGTATTGTTTGTATTTTATTTAGTTTAAAAAATCGTAATTTTTAATTAAATCTTCCTAATTGATGGCTTCTTTTTATTATTTCAAATATTAAGTGTACCTAATTCAACTTGTATGAATTTTTTTTTAAACAAAGGAAATTGGGCGACTTTTTACGGGAATAGGAGAATAAGTTTTTTAAAATAAAATTATTCTAGGTACCATATTGAATTTAATATGAAGCGAATTTAAAACAATTAATTTTTCAACCAGAGAATAAATTTAAACTGAAATGATAAATCTCATTTTTATCACAATTTTATTCTTTCTATCAAAAGTCACATATTTAAATTTTCAGTCCAAAAGATTAATTTTGATACAAAAAGAAAAAACGAATTTTGTAACAACATACTTAGTTTTTCAACTAAAGTGATGGAGTTTCAACTGAAATGATTAATCTTTAACAACATCAAAAATAATTTTGAATAAAGTAGTTTAACTTTTAATCACATAAAATTGATTTATTAACTGAAAAAGATACAAATTTTCAATTAAACTGTTTAAAAAAGAATATTTTTCAACCAAAAATGGAATAATGATATTTTTTGTTCAAAAAATTAATATTCGACCCAAAAAAGACGATTTTTTAACAAGATCGTTTGTTTTTGAACCTAATAGAGGAATTCTTATTTGAAATGAATCTTTTAACAAACACAATTAATTTTAAAAGTGTAGCACCATTTTCGACTAAGGAGTTGAATTTTTAAGAAAAATTTTTTAATTTAAGAAAGTTAATTTCCAGCCAAAAGAGATGAATTTTCTATCGGATTCATAAATCATATAAAAAATATTGATAATCAAACCGATGTATCCGAAATAGTTGAACTCTTAACAAAGAAGTTGATTTTTAACCAAGATAGGTGAATTAAAAAAGTTTCATATTTAAATAGAAAATTTTGCATTTTGGACCAAACAGTTACATTTTTTATTAAAAAGATGAATTTACTACAAAACAGTTGAATTTTCGAAATAAAAAGATGACTTTTTAACAAGATAGACTAATTTTCAAAAAATCACTAAATTTTTAGAAAAATATTTGAATTTTTAACCCAAAGAGATTTTGGGATGAATTCTAAAAAAAGGAAAAGAATCAGAAGTAAGGGAAAGAGCATTATTCCTGAAATTTGTTTTATAATTGTTTTAATAAGGACAATATAAATATAGTCGTTAATAATATTTTAAAGAACAAAGTAGGTTATCAATGTAGTAGAATGAATAAAAATTGCAATTTTTTTTAAATGGAAAGAAAAAATGATTATTATTTGAACAACGCTAAATAGTTAAAAATACAAAAAAACTAAAATTGTTGAAAATAGAGAATTCTGATGAATATTTTTGTTTAAAAATATTAATTTAGAGTACAAAAATGTAACGCAACCTAAATTTGTTAGAAATGTTCAGTTTTCTTCTATACTTTAGAATTTGCATAAGGTTTTCCATGCTTTTTCTTATGAAAAGAGATTATTTGTTGCTTTATTTGAAAAACTAAAAATTTAAGATATAAAAAAACGTTGAGTAATGAAAAGATAGTCAAGCATTCAACAACAATAAATTTTTCGAAAAATTTGTCTAGATCCGCTGGGATTCGAACCTAGTCTATACTGATTTCCGGTCTAATATTCTTACCCACTAAGCTACGGAGGGGAATGACGTTCTGTATTTTTCCAGCCTCTGGCAAGTAAATTGAAGTCATTCCAAGTCTTGTAAGATTTTATAATTTCCAATCTTATTAAGACAAATTAGTTTTAATGGTATAGACTCTAAATGATAATGCTATTGAGCTAGAGACACAACATCAGAACATAACATCAAAAATTTATTTATATAATTAAGATTGAAAATTATTAACAAATAAATGATGTTTTCAATTCGCTTGTGAGATGCACAAAACAAATAATGACTATCATTCCCTCCGTGGCTTAATGGTTAACACCAGGCCGGCAATCTACGTTTTGGGTTCGAATCCCAGCGGAGATGAAGAGGAAATTTTTCAAAGCTAAAGATCAATAACCATTTTGGTTTTAGACTATTAAATCGAAAACTGTCATTCCACAGACAAAAAACTTTCAACAATGATTGCGAGATTTTCTCTACATATCGTTATACAACTTTTTTTAAATACGATTGCAGATTTGTTTTTTAGATAACTATGAAAAAAATTATTGATTTATGTAGAGAATTGTCAATTCGTAGTTCACTTCGGTAGAAACAAGAAACTAAATTATTCGCCTAATACTGGTCGTAGAGTGGACCTACATTCGCGGTGATATTTACGGAGTTAGGGTGCAGTTGGTGAAAATCCTGTCCGCCTACAGTTCCGATTGGTCTCCGTCAATAAATTTTATTTCTGGACATACGTCCATTTCACTTGCACTTTTCGCTTACTCACTACTCAGAATAGTTTCATGGATTTGCTACTAATACAAATCTCATATTGTATTGTTTTACTTCAATCAGAGGCCACAATGGAGGTCATGTCAGTGTCTTCATTTGCGCAACTGATTTTCGCATTTGTTAATAACTAATAGCACATTATTCAAAATCATCTCATCAAAATTTTAATCTATTCAATCCCATCGATCGTTAAGTTAAAATGCTTATTTAAAAAAAGAAATGACTGCTGCTCTATGTTTCAAAGGAAATTAATGCAAATATTTAAAAAAAAATTGTAATTGATATGAATTTAACTATTAAAATCTAACTATAGAAAAACTTCAAGTTGCATATTTTTAAAACATGTTGAAACTGTGAACACCATGGGAGAAATAATTATCAAATTTGAAACGGGAACATAAGAAAGTAACATTGTTAAAAAGAATTATTGAATCGTGAAAATGTTTTAATTAAATTAGACAAAGTTAGATAACTAATTAAAAAAATAAATATTCCAAGTTGATCAACTGCGAAGTTAAATGTTTTATCTCTAACAAATTAAAGTTAAATGTTCCAAATTAAGCCACGCGAATTTTAAATCTCTATAGGAGTGTTGAGCAGTCTCAAATTTTATTTTTAAACCAACTAAACGATTTAAGATAAAAATCAAACTTTAAAGCTAAAATATTTTTCGGTGAATCTATAAAAGGTAAATATTTTGAATATGCAAAATATTTTAAGAGCTCAAACTTGAACTATTTTTAATGTGAGTTAAAGACCATTCAAGAGTATAGTTTTTAATTTACATTTAAATTGGCCTTTCAAAAACAAAACATTTAAATTTTTAACCCGGAAATATAATTTTTTTAAATTACTTTTCTACCATATAGTTATATTTTTATGACACAGTTTAATTTTTAACACAATAGTTGAATTGAGGGTTCCGAACGTAGAAACGAACGAGAGCTCGAGCAGTAGATAGGAGTGGGGATGACGTGCAGAAAACGCCACGTTTTTTTCTGGGCGTCATCCCCACTCCTATCTGCTGCTCGAGCACTCACTCCGCTCTGCTTTCCGAGTCTTCATTTTTTAACCAAAAATATGAATTTTCAACCAAGAAGATTGGTTTGCGACAAAACAAGACTTTTCAATAAAATACAGGAATTTTCAACAACAAAAGATAAATATTCAAATATAAATAACAATTAATTAATCTAATAGTTTAGTTTAATTAGTTTGGAAAAAAATGTTCCACGAAACAGTGCAATATTTAACCAAAAAGTTGAATTTGAAAAAGAAATGATTGATTTTGAAAGAAAGCATTTTTAACAAAAGAGTTCAACCCTCTAAATGTTGTTTATTTAACCGAGAAAATTATTATTTTTTTAAATAGAATAGTTAAATTAAGGACCAAATAAATCATTTTTAATTAAATGAAGTAAAGAAATTAGACGTAATAACAATTCCTTCATTAAAAATCTTCAACCAAAAAATGAATTTTTAACAAAATGTTTCTTTTATTTTTTATTTTTTCATGCCCTTTTTCTTCCTTCTTTCTTCAGCAAGAATAATGAGTTTCCTTTTTTATTGATCTTAATTGATCTTAACACACGTGGTGTAACAATATATCAGAAAAATCTCACCGTCATTGTTGTGAAAAATCTAATTCATTTTTATTACTTAAACGTGTTTTATATGTCCAATAGATATTATGGAAATTAAATCAAGAGTTAAAAATTGATTAAAATTAATTAAATTTATTCAATTTGCAATAATTATCAAAAATATTGTTCTTGCTTGTCTTTTCGGTTTTTAAATGTATCCCTTTTAATACAAATGTAATCTCTTCCAATCAAAAATGCAACTATTTGTTTAAAAATTATTCTATATTAATTAGTCTTTTTTAATTGAACTCAATTTTTTTTTTAATTGAAATTCAAGTTTATTTAAAATTCAACTATCTTCATACAATAATGTCTTTATGGGTAAATGATTGAACTATTTCCCCAGGTAAATCATATTTTTGATTTCATAATAAATAGAAGACTTGATAGGAAATTTTTTCTGCATTAAAAATTCATCTCTTTCATTCGATTTCCAATTATTTTTTCAAAATCCGTAATTTTGAGCTGAAAGTGATCCTTTTTAAAGGAAAATTTAATTATTTTGTTGAAATTCATATTTCTTACTTGAAAATTCATTTTTAACTGAAAATTTAACTATTAAATTTTTAGTTAAAAACATATTTTCATTGCTTGAAAATTTAACTATTTGGTTGAAAATTCAACTGCCATTGCGTTTTTCGTTGGTATTTTTTGGTTGAAAATTCTAATACTTGCGTAAAATTTGAACTAATTTGTTAAACATTTATTTATTATTTTGGATAACAGATCAAAATTTTAATAAAAAATTTATTTCGTTTGTTTCAAATTTATGTAATTTGTTGAAAATTTATCTTTTTAGTAGGAACTTAATCTTTTTGGTTGACAAATTAACTATTTAGTTAAATTTAATATGTTTTAGTTTATAAATTGAACTATTTGGGTAAATATTTATGCAATTTGTTAAAAATTAATTTTCCCTTTCAAAAATTAAACTACTTGAATGTATTGTATTTTGTTGAAAATTGGTTCTTTTCGTTAGGAAATTAATTTTATTTGTTGAAAATTCAACTATTCCGTTTAAAATTTACGTTTTTGTTGAGTGAAAAGTAAACTATGTTTATGTAAATTTAATTTTTTGGTATAAAATTTAATTTTTTGTTTAAAAAATCATATTTTGGTTTGAAAGTTGAACTAGATTGTAAATAATGTACATTTTATCACGTGAACTCTTTTGTTAAAAATTCCTTGTTTTAAGATTCACAATTTTAGTTTTACATTTTGGTAAATATTCCACTTTTGGATAAAAAAGGATATTTTATTGAAAATTGATCATTTCTAGTTGAAAATTCATGTATTTGGTTGAAAATTCGTCTTGTTTGGTCAAATTTTGGTTGAGGCTTTAAAAATTCGAAAGAAAAAAAATGTTCCGTTGAAAATAAACTTGTTTTAAATTCATACTTTCGGAATCAATTGAACTATTTGGTTAAAAATAATATATTTTGTTAACAATTCTTTTTTAGTTGAAAATTCGTCTATAAGGTTCAAAGTTAAAGAATTTTGATCAAAATTCATTGGATGAATGATGTCATTTTGTAGACCAGGTTAATCAAATTTATAAAATTCTGATGTTAAATTAAAAATTCCTTGGTATGGTTGAAGATGAATAATTCTAAACATAAATTTTCATCAGTTACCAAAAATATTGCCCTTGCTTTTCTTTTTTGTTGTTCTAGAATATAGATATTAGATACTATAAAATATAAAAACTTTGTATTAATATCAAATTTGATATTTCAATAAAAAATTGCGTGAGGCAACAAACTAATAAACGCGCTCGTGTTCGTTTTCTAATATTAATATTTTGTCTATTTACTTGTCTAGTCGCGTAGTACATTTCGTAATCTTAGTTTGACGAAGGCGACCAGAAAAAACGATAAAAGGGACAATTGTTGAACCGACACGACGAGATATCTCCTATCTAGAATAATAAAATTAGGTTAGCTGCGCTTAACGGAATTGTCGCATGTGTTATAATGTACAGCATACAATAACATTTTTTAATTACTAAATTTTATTTTAAGCGAGGAATGCTAAACAGTGAAAAGTCTAATCAACCTTCTTTTACGGAAGAAGGATCAAAATTTTCTGTGGGAGAAATGTACAATCGAATGAGTTAATTTTTTTGTAGGAGGATGGATCGGATTAATAACCATTGTGGGGAAAAATAGATGGTGCTACGTTTGGATGTCCTTTTAGCTATTCTTTATAATATTAATAAAAACATTATAGACAAATAGTGAAGATTTTTACATATTTCATAAACAAAAAAATACCTTAACATAAGAAAGAAACATTGGTAGAGCTAAATAATAATAATTAACAATACAAATAATAATTTTTCTATAACCTACAGCATACAATCTGATTTTTAAATTACGATTTTTCAATTCAAGCGGGGCATCCTTAACTTTGCTAAGTCCAAATCAACCTTGTTTTACAGAAGAATCATCAAAATTTTGTATGGGAAAAAATTACAATCGACTAAGTAAATTATTGTTTTTTTTAGAAATATGGATGCTACATATGGAAGTACAGATGGTGCTACATGTGCGTGTACCGTTTAGTTTTCCTTTCTATTATGTATGCAAATAGTATAGGTAAATAGTTAAGATTTTTTATTTATTTCATAAACAAACGAAAGTAGTTTAATATAAGAAATGAATATCCGTAGAATTAATTATTAATAATTAGTAATATAAGTGATAATTTGCTACAATGTATAGCATACAGTATCATTTTTAAATGAAGAATTTTCAATTCAAGCCAGGATTGCTAAACGGTAATAAGTCCAATGAAACTAATTTTACAGGAGAAGCATCAATCTTTTCAATAGAAAAATGAACAACCGATTGAGTCTATTATTTTTTTTATAGAAGGAAAGTTCAGATTAATAACCATTGTGTGAAAAAATATATAGTGCTACATGTGCATGTACCTTTTAGCTTTTCTTTATAATATGGATGAAAATAGTATGGACAAATAGTTAAGATTTTTATTTATTTCATAAACAAATAACAATAGCTTAAAGGATGAAAGGAACATTTGTAGAAATAATGAATAATAAAATATAATACAAATAATAAATCGCTATCATCTACAGCATACAATATTATTTTTAAATCACGATTTTTCAATTCAAGCGGGTCTCCTTAACTTTGATAAGTCTAAACAACTTAGTTTTACAGGAGAAGCATCAAAATTTTGTATGGGAAAACATAACAATCGATTAAGTAAATTATTTTTGTTTTTAGAAATATGGATCAGATTAATAACCACTGTCTGAAAAAATAGATGGTGCTACATGTGCATGTACCGTATAGCTTTCCTTTCTATTATTATTATTACACCATCAAGCTGTTTCCCTTTCGGGGTAGGCGTGACTCACTCGGTAGGGAGGGGAGTAGTGTGAGGAAGGGGTTATAAAATTT
>JAAAKG020145156.1:0-10952 GCA_010014905.2 Druon quercuslanigerum | reverse complement strand
AATGAAAAATCAAAAAATCCATTTTGCGGTCGAATTAGGCAAGAGACAAAAAAAAATGCGCAGGTCCAGATTGAGCAACTCAAAAAAATCTACAAATTTTGTATTGATCACTTTTGTATAGGACTTAAGCATATTAAACAAGAAAATAAATATTAACCTTTCAAACCTTTAAAAAATGTTTTACAAATCTTGAGATGAATAACATATAAATAATTATTAATACTAGTTACTATGTAACCGTATACCAATTTTTAATTAACAAAATAAGAATTACCAGAACGTTCTTTTTTATTGTTGAACTATATATAGGACGCATAATATTAACCAGCAGATCGACACAGTCTTCATGTCTCTCTGGATCTGCAATCTGCTTTCTATTTGCATCAGATTAGGTTTTTAGGATTGGAATTATAAATTAAAAACTTAAAATGCCTTTCGTTAGCCGTCTATTGGATTTTCAATCAAATTGTTCGATCGAATCGAACAATTTGATCCGACCGTGGCACGGATCGAATGTCGGATTTTCGACATTCGGTCGACGCGCCGATCGAATCGAATGTCGGATCGAATTTTTTAGCACACCTCTAATATACAGTGAATATTGAAGAAAATTTCACCCGTACGTTGCACTTTAATTCCTGAGGTACACACAAAAAAAGTTGACTGATCTTTTGACTAGACCATGTTGTTCTTATGGGTTTGAGGTTGCTTAATGAGTTTCCAGTGGCCGTTTGGCCCCATGAGGTCAGGATTTTTTCTAACCTCAAAGAACACCCAAAAATAGCCAAAATATCCCTTTTTGTTCATAGAAAATGTAACCCAGACACATTTTTGTATGCTTTTTGGCTCACTGGGTTCGAGAATAATGCTGATTAATCCCTGTTCAGAGCCTTTCTGCTCCTAACCTCAAAACCGTCAAAGCTAACATTAAAACTGTCTCCAATTAGCCAGAATAAACGATCTTCCAGTCTTAGTGGCAAAATAAGCCCGAACAAAGTTATCTTATGTTTTTTGGGTCGTTGGGTGTGGACCCGGGGCTTTTTTTCTCGGAAACGTCCAAACCCATCCCTAACCTCAAAATTTACCCTCTCAAAATTTCCAAAGTAGTCAGCATCCCGGTGCCACTGAATGAGAGGCCTGTAGGATAAAAGTTGGATGAGAGTTAGCCGGTGGCCACCAGGCGAAATCGGGGCGCTGATTACCTTTAAGGCCGACTTGCTACTAAATGCATTGTAAATATCAGAAAAGTGATAATTTTCGGTACTTCACTATGATTTTCGCCATTGTTTGCAGAAAGACAAAAATTAAATAGTTTTAGCATCGAATGAAGGAAAATAAATGATAAAATACTGTACAGCTTTGAAAATGAAAGAGATTAAAGAAATTAAAAATGGCGGGATATTTAAAACAATGTAAGAAAATAAGTTGTGAAACTTTTAATTTTGTTAATATTATTTATTGTGCTACTACTATAAACATTATTGATCATTTTTAAATAATTCTGTAAGGTTTGCAGATAAGTTAATGAAGTAATAATAAGTAATTAATTCCGCATTAATATGTACATTAAGTATTTTTTAGTAGAAAACAAATATAATTGTTTAGGTTTTCTAACAAAATAAGTTACATTAACAATTTTTAGATTCTTATATACTTGCAAATGTTTACACTATTTTTACATTCTCATCTACAGAAGGTATTAGATTTGTCTAAAATTTGAACCCCCGGTTTTTGTCAATAGTCCACGTTTTGAGACCCCCTGAACCCGAAAAACAGGTTATTAGGAATGTGTCTATCTGTCTGCATGTATGTATGGCTATGTATGTATGCATGTATGTCTGGCTGTGAGCACCATAACTTTTGAAAAAATCAACAGATTGTATTGGCCTTTGGTATACTCTTTTAGTGTCTCAAATTAAAGGTCAAGCTCGTTAGCCAGCCATTTTGGATGAAAATTCAAAACGTGAGCACATTTTGACAATTTTTTAGACCATTTTTGTCAAGATTTGAAAATGTTATGTACAGTTATTAGTAGCACTCAAAAATACTAACAATTCATCACAATTACTTTATTGATGAAAAAAAATTAGCGGAGTTATAGCAGTTTCAAAATCAAAATTTTCAGCCAAACAACACACGATATCAAAAAAAGTCAAGAGGAGAAAAACGTTGGTTTTTGAAAGCCCTACAAGATTATCATAATAACTTTTTGAACTTCTTCGAAAAATCGAAAACTCGAATTTTGTTTGCAGAAAAAATAATAAGAAATAAAATATTCCATTTTGCGGTCAAACTATGCAAGATACGAAGAAAGATGTGAAGACAAAAATTGTGCAGCCAAAAAATATTTAAAAATTTGTTATGATTCACTTTTTGATAAAACGTGTAGTTTTTGTTTTATTCATAAAAACCAACATTAACAATTTAAAAAAAATTTCAGAGCTATAGCAATTTCAAATTCCAAAAAAAGAAACGAGAATTAGCACTATCAGCCAAACAACGCAAGATACGAAAAAAACTCAATATGAGAAAAATGTGTTTCTTTGCACACCCTACAAGATTGTCATAACGAGTTTTGAAATTTTTTTGAAAAATCGAAAATTTACATTTTTATTGCACAAAAAATGATGAAAAATGAAAAATTACATTTTACGGACATTTCTCAGGATAGCTGCGAATAAAGATTATTATCTGAATAAGCAGTCCCGGGCCGAGGTAAAGAATTTAATATAATGAATTTTGAAAATTTTCTGCAAAGTTAATATAATATTTAATGTAATATTTAATGTAATAGAATTTTGTTTGTACATGTACATTAATTGCATGTTACATTCTCATTGACAATGGGACGTGAAAGCGCAAATCATTTCAATGATTATTTGCAAATTTAATATATTTATATGTTCCAAAAAAGGCTTCAGATAATATATTCCCACCTTTTTCAGATAGTTGGAAAAAATCTTCCTGATTCAATAATTTATCAGCAAGGCACAGAAATATACGCTGAAGTAAAGAAATTTTCTTCTTCATTTGAAATCAAATACAAATTCAGTCATTTGTGTATGAAGAACAAAGCACGCTCAAACTTTTGGGTTTGTATTATACGATGAACAGAAACGAGCGTGGAGCGCGCGGTTTACATGATTTTTGAACTAAATATCGAGCGCGAAGCGCGAGTGGCTTGGTGAGATGGGAATGTGTCCCTTAAGGTTGATAGAACCTTAAGTAAATTAATTAGTTCATCTTTTTATGTAAAGCGTGAGGCAAATGTGTCCGAGCGAGTACTTGCGTACCGCGCGCGAAGCGTGCGATGCAAATGTGCCCGCGAAGCGGCAGATTTTTCTATTTATTTTTCGTGACTAGACCATACAACTATCTTATTTTATTCTTCGGGAGAAAAACGAAGAACAGCATAGTAGAACTGTTCAAAAATATCACTTTTCTCATTTTCACTGTGCATTTTGTAGCAAGTCGGCCCTACAGGTAATTTTCGCTGCTGAAAAGTCATCCCACTTTTACCTTTGGTTGGCACGGGACTGGTAGTCAGGTTTGTTATTCTAATATGACCATGGCCAAATTTTAATTTTTGTTATGTCACTTAGATTGATCCTATCTTTTCTCATATACCTTTGCGTCACAAATGACGGCGAACATAAAAAGAAAGGCAAACATAACCTTAAAAATCACCTCAACCCGTGCAGAAATTGCCAGATATTTACCTTATTTCTGACTTGGGCCCTCTATACCTCGACTTAACAGCCAATCTTGGCAGTAGATGCCCCCCCCCTACCCTATTAATTTCGGGGCGTAAAGTGGGTTGATTCCAAATCTCCCAAGTTGCAATGTAAACTGTCAAACGTCAAAAACATTTCAATTGATGATGGATAAAGTGATAAAATAAGGGGAAAAATGACAAAAACGAGAACAAGAAGAGTTCGTAGGCATCTTATACCGGCTTTTCTTATAAGAAATGTAATGTAATGTGCCGAAGTAATATTTACTGTGTTGAATGTGAAAATTAATTAGATCAACAGTGACGTCATAAACGTATTTATTTTCACGTATTTTTAGGTGATTTGATATAATCGTTATATGAATAGAACCTTCTTATTGTAGTGCGTTTGCTTTTGTAAAAATAACTTAAACAGCCAGTTGAACATTACAATCAGCTTCTTTTAAAATAACTTATTAGATTTAAGGTCAATATAGAAATTAAGAGCAAAAATATATTGGAAAATACTTAAATAGTTTATCATAAACAATTTTTGGCTCTTATATTGTGTCTTTCGACTTTTCCCTTTAGCTCCAAAAAAAATTATTAGAAAAATAATTTGTTTCTAATTACAATTACATGCTCCAATGTTTTTACATCGTGATCTGTTTGATAATATGATTTTTATTTTCTCAAATTTTAGTTTAAGAGGTGATATATAAGATTTTAATATTGTTTTTTTTTTAAAAGCCCTTTTAATTAGGAACAATAAAAATAAATTAAATGTGGGTCCAATCGGGACTAGACTGGGTTACCTAGATCTAGATAGCCATGTTTGGGTCAAATTTTGCCTGATCTGGCCCGATCAGATCCATATTGGAATTTCTGCTAGGGAATTCGAGACATAGTCGATCCGTTCGCAAACAACAAACGGGATCGATGTGTGGATGCAGATGACACTAGTAAGTTTATGACGTCGCTATATCCGAATTCGGGGTTAGTTTGTATTCTCTGAGTCAGAATTGCATCCGAATCTCAAACTGAAATTTCGGAATATCCCAAATAGCCCGTTTTCTTCTGGAAATGAATCTTGTCTACGTTTTTCATCCATAGTTGGGCTCGACTAATGAAAATGCATCCTGTTTGAACGCTTTTTCATCATCTTACTAGTATCGTATGCGTTCAAAAATCAAGGCGGTTGCTCCTTTTCGAACTAACGGAACGGCTAGGCTCGCGGAATAAAATTACTTTTGAGGTTACGTTCGACTTATTTTTAGGGTAGCTATGATTTGTGACACAAAGGGATACGAGGGAAGGTAGGATGAATTGAAGCGATTTGAAAAAAAATGAAAATTTGACCATTGGTCATATTAGAATATCAAAAGGGACTGCTTTGACAATGTTGGGAGGGTATATTTTGAGGTAAGGAATGGACTTGGACCTTATGAAGTAAACGACCCCCTGAAATCATATTCGGCGACCCAAAAAACATAAGATATTTTTATTTGGGCATATTTAACCCCTACAACTAGAAGATCGTTTATTTTTGATAATTGGCGGTAGTTTTAAGGTTAGGTTTGACGGATTTGACGTTAGGAGCAGAAAGCCTCTGGACACGGATTAATCAACATTATATTCAAATCCAATGACCCGAAAAACCAGTAAAAATGTGGTCGGATTACAATTTTTATGAACAAAAAGGGCCATTTTTTTATATTTTTGGGTGTTTTTTGAGGTTGAAAAGAAATCCTGACCTGATGGGACCAAACGGCCGCCGAATTCTGATTTAGCGAGCTCAAAAACATCAAACATGGTCTTGTTATTACTTTTTTTATATATATTATTCCCTATCAGTTACATCTTTGGTGACCGCGAATCAAAAAACTTCCAAAGAAACTCAATAAAAAAAAACTTTTCTTATGATTTCTTTTCTCACTAATATTTATTATTAGATATATTTTCATAGAAATGTAGTTTCATACTCACTCTCCTCTTAATTAGTAAACTCAACTTGACACAACCAGGATTTGTTATTATAACTCGATACATCACTTATACAAGCTTTAATGATCCTCTAACCAGCATATTAGCTACGTGTCAAGAAACCAATCGTACAATTTGCGTATATCCCAACTCGATGTTGCCAGTTTATAAGCAAGCGACTTCATTAAAAGTCTGCGAGGCTAAAATGAATTTGTCGATAAATTTCTTCGCGCCCGATATAATCCTTGACGGAATATGTCACTAATCTTGACATTAATCCACCAAGGTCCCTGGAGCTATCTGATGGATGGGAGGGATTACATCTCGTACAAAATTACCCTTTGTCTGCGACAATCTCTAGTATCGTCCTGACCGATGTCTTCTTTGATGGCGTTTACATGAAAATTCACTCGAAGCTAATGCAACATACCAGTTATACCTCTGCAGGATCAAATCTTAGGGTACAACAGGTGTATCCTTACCAAATCAGTATCTTTTGGATTTTGATACCCATCGACAAATCTTTAAAGTACATGTCTCTGGTGATGGGGAACTACTTTTTAAGATTAGCTTTCCTTGAGTCTTTTAACTATTCGCGAAATGAAATTATTTCAACTCGACCACAATATGAAATTCGGGAAATTAGCGTGTGTTTATTGTAATTTTTTAGTTTAATATTATACTAACAAAACTTTACTGTTTTCGAAAAGTTCAGAACATTAAAGAAGTTTCCGACAGAATTATTATGTAAATAAAAGAATATACCAAAACAGCTCTAGAATATTTTAGAATATTCTATTGTATTTTGAGATTAGCTTGAATATTTGTCTATTTATGAATACTTAGCATTTGTATATACATTCTAGAAATGCTCGTAACTTTTCTAAAGTATTCTGTAATTAATTTCACTATTCTATGTAGATTTAGTGCTGGCCTTAGCCTTTTTGGCGCCCTCATTTGCTTACAAATTTCAAGATCTAGATTATGCTGGAATAGTGTGAAAAATTCTAGAATGTTTTGCAATAGAATATCATAAAATATGCTACGATGTTTATTATTTATCGGATTTCTATTTCAAAATGAAACATTTTAAGTGTTTTAATTGTTGAATTTGAACATATATAGCAACAACCATTGTCCAACCTACAACTGAGAGACACAAAATTTTTTTTCACATTTTACATTCAATTGTTTAAAAAGTAAAAAAATGTGATTTTGACCTAGAAAAATTTGTGACTGAATAGGAATAAAATAAAATAGATTAAGTAAGAAACCTGTAGGGAGGGTCGTGATTTTTTATTCAGCTGTGGGTAGATCTTATCTGTCAAGGTAAAGAAAAGACTGTGTTCCTACGTGTACCTCTTCTTCTCGTTGATTATTTTTTTTCATGGATTGAAAATAAATAATTGTATTTTAGTGGTAGGAGTAATAAAGGCTATAGGTGTATGGAGGAAATGAACAAATTTTTGTAACAGTGGTCTAGCATGGAAAGGTATAAATATAATAAGTATAAGTAAGTATAATAAGTATAGTAAGTAATATAATAAGAATAATATATATATAATAAGTATAAATATATTCCTGACGCAGCTATATTGTAAAGATGTGGTTGCTACATCGTGTGTCTCCTCTTCACTAATTAGGTGTCTTATTTCCTTATTTTAACTGACAAGAGGGAAAAAGGACATACAGAGAATGGAAAGGAAGATAAAGGTGTAAATGGAAGGGAGACGGTGGCATCTGGAGGATTAAAAAAAAAAAAGTTTGTTTCTCGCAGGTAGGTGGTAAACAGTGGTATCTCGTAAGGTGAAGGAAAAAGTTAGCATGTGAGTGGAGCAGGCGAAAAGGTGATATTAGGTGGGAAGTGATAATATTTTGGGCGGGTAGGGGATTGTTTAAGGAATCTCGATTTGCGACACAATTTGTCATTACAAAAGGGCTTAAATGCTGGAAATGTGGAAAGGAAACATCTTTCCCTATTTGAAGTTGGGTTCTGATGGGGCTTCTATCAGAAAATCGAGCCTAAAAAAATTGGTCGGGTCTCTATGAGAATCTCTAGTCTAGAAAAACTGGTCGGAATCCTTGTTTCGTTTTTAAAATATTGTGAAAGTTCACGATCAAATTTCTAAGTTCCGACTGCTACACTGTTAGAAATTTCTATAGTGATTTTACTATAAATGTAATGGAAGCAATATGCGTATACGTGTAGTAAATGTAAGATACCAGCATCTTGTAAAATTAATATACATGTATCAAATATTTAAAAGTAAAGTAATAACCTACAATTCATCGACTAAATTCTTATTTATGACAAAAGTGCAATCTACGGGTGGGATTTTCATCAAAATTCACTGTAAATGTTAACATTTTTACGAGAGTACAGCTGCTTTTAGGTTAGGTGTCTTAATTATTCGCGTAATTGAACTTTTTTTACTTAAAATCCAGTATAGTTTATGTTTAACTAGAAAAAAATATCATACTTTATTATTTAGAATTGAACATTCAAAAATACTTTGAATTTGTGTAAAGTGAAATAACCTAACTTTTCTAAGAGTTGATCAATATACATGTATATTAAATTTACTACGCAGCCTCTTAATTACTATTTTATAGACCGAGTTCTTAGATTTACTTTACAAATGTATAGTAAGAAATGTATATTAAAATTCCAAACATTTGTGACAGTTTAGGTGATAGATTTAGTTATAGGTGTAGGTGTTCGATAACCCGCAGCGCTAAAAATTTTACTTCTAATATAACGTTTGAAAATGTAATATATGTACTCACTCTAAAAAGGACCATTAATATTTAAAGTCAATTTGCTCGCAATCAATTAATATTTATTTTTTAAATACCTTTTTTGTCATATCGACATAGAGTATAACAGTAGTGGGTGTTAAAATTACCTAAAATATTTCAATGAAATTTCAATTTTAAAAATTATAAATGATATTCGGATGATATACAGTCGTATGATGATGAACGGATAAAATTATTGGCTGCCAGTAGCGTAACAGTACCCTGTAGGACTCCCGCAGGGTCCCTTAATTTAATTGGGTTGTAGAAGGGCTGACCCCACAAGAACCCTACTAGAAAATCTAGTAGGGCCTCCATGGCCTCAGAGTTATGTTCTATATGGAGGCCGACTAGTTTTCCCCACTAGAATCCGGCTATAGATATGGGAAAATAGTCAGAGCTCCACTAGAGTCCGTTCAAAGTTTCTACATGGTAGTTACGCCAATCCCCGTTAGCTAGGTTGTGATCTCTGAATCTGAATCAGCGATAAGTATATCGCTAATTCAATTCAGCGTATATATGCTGCTGAAGCCGCGAAATTTAACTTCTGATCAGTGAAACTTCACTAAGTAACAGCTTAATTTCACTGATTATTCAGCGAATATACGATTATTATAATTAGCAGTATACTTATCGCTGATTTAAATTTAAAGGTGTGAACATTTTAAAATGGTACATCGCTCGTTTTCCATGAATAATTACAAAAATCTTACCAGTGATTGGTAACTGGGAAATAGTAAGTAGGTTTGCCTGCACATGTCCCACACACACGCTGGCTCTCACGTTCGCGTGATAAGTAGAGTTAGAAGTTTGATTAAATCTATATTGTTTGAACTAGATGGCTGTGCGCGTTTGCACACTTTTGGTTTTTTTTTTGAAAGTCATGAGCCAACAGTCTTTCGACGGCTCGAATTCTCTGAGGTGCTAATTTATAAAGTAATATAAAATAAATCGCACAAACAAAATTTTGCACTTTTATATTTAAGTCTGAAATTTACATTTATCTATACATTTCTCATAGAAATAACGATTAAATATTTTATTTTTTGATCTCTTGTCGGAGCCCTAGCTGCAGGTTCGTGGTACATCATTTCACACTAAATCCCAGGGATATTATTCATCTGAAGTGGGATGTTATCGCTGCAAACAATTGAAAGCTGCATGTATCCGACGGCAGATATTTTCTCGGGAGGCGGATAAAAAGTATCCATCATCAGATAATTCTAGTTGTCAATTGTTCGCAACGTTTTTATGCAACTCCAGATGAATAATATCCCTAGGATCTACTGTGTTTTTATACTATATATAAACAATATATCCCTTTTAAACACCCTATAAAAGTATATCTTGAAAAATGTCTTATTACAAAAACTTAGATTTGTGACAACAAATTTAAAAAGATTGCAGTATTTTTTGTAGTAAAAACATTAGTTTTGTAAATATATGAAACATATACGCGTGCGCTTGTAAGATTCTGCGACATGACCTAAAATTGAATGAAACATTGAAATTTACACTATTGTTTTCAATATCTACTTAAAACATAGAGAAATGGGTTTCACTTTCGGCAATGTTTTTAACATTCTATTATTATTTTTCAATATTTCTAAAAATTATGCATTTTAGAGATCCATTATTTAACGCAAGTTAACTGCACCCCTGCAAATTCTTAAATTTAAATTTGAAAAATATTAAATTTACAGAGTCTTGTATGCATGCGGGTGTATACATAAGAGAATCTTAAAAGTAAAATAATATGTGACGTTATTTCTCATTTAAAAGCATTCAACCGTTTTACCTTTTTTTTAAATATTTGATCATATTTATGGATTTTAAAATTTTACTACGATTATTTTATTGAAAATACTAAAAAATTATTTGATTATGAATGCTAAACTGACAGACAGTGCTTTCACTGATTCAGATGTAGACAGTGCAGGTAGTAACATACAGTTTTTTCGCCCATTTCTCTTTAAGATCCAGTGATCTAGCTGTTGTACATATTACTTATTGCACCAATTCTGAAGCACAGTTCAAAAGATGAATTCGAGATTGTTTAAATTTCGAATGAGTATATGCTTGGCGAAACTAACCCGTAGAATTAGAGAACCTTTTTCGTTCCACATATTAGAGACAGGGCAATTGCCACAACTAACCTACGCCCGTCGTCTAGGGAGTACCCTCAATCTTTCATTGAAAAAATTTCTCTTGTATTCTCGCAGTTGTAGTTCAATAATGTCATAATGGACATGAAAATGTTTGTGCACGAAAATAAAACTTTATCAAGCTACTGATTTTTAGGTATGTACGTACATATATCAGGGTGGCCATTTTAATCGATGAAAAAAATTCTTGGTCATTTTTCGATTTTTGCTCGACCTGCAAACTAGTGGTGCCGTTCGATACGATACGTCTCGTGATCGTGTCGGGATCGAGTCGGTTTTTTCTCGGGTCGAGATCG
>JAAAKG020145155.1:0-32914 GCA_010014905.2 Druon quercuslanigerum | reverse complement strand
ATTTTTTTTATGCTACCTCACGTACAATAAGATTTTGGAAATACCTAAATTATTCAGATTCGAAAATAAATTAAATCTTGAGAAGATTCAGACATTTTTTTAATGAAATGTACATTTTTGAAGATTTCGAACAAAAAATTAGAAGCCTCTTAAGAATTTCTGAAGGTTTTAAGAGAACAATAAAATTCTCTCAAGATTTATGGTTACATTTCAAAGGATTTGTTTATTTTAAAAAAGGAATTTTAAAATAAAATTGAATCAGAATTAGAAAGTTAGAAAAAATTCTATTATGAATTCTATTGTGAATTAAAATTACGAAAGGTTAAAAAAAGGTTCAAAATTTTGAAAAATTAACTTTCGTATAACGTTATAAAAGATTTCGAAGTATTTCCAACACATTTTCGAAATAAAATTTTTTGGAAACTTTAAAAAATGAAAAACATTAGAACGTTTGAATATCTTAAAAAGATTCCAAAAAATGGTTAATTTAAAAATTATACAAATTTTGAGACAAAAATAAATTTTTTACAATCTTGTGAAAAAGAAGCTTTTTATGAATTTGGAAAGGTTTTAAGAGAATCAAACAATATTTTCTAGATTGCTCCAAAAATGTAAAGTTATTTTCTGGGCGATTTTAGAATATTTTTTTTTTATTTTGCAGAAATTTTTTTTAATTGTATCTAATTTGAAAGTTTTATTCAATAATAAAATGTAAAGGTGCGATTGACATTCCATAAACTATTTGTAACTTCAAAATAACCTAATAATAATAATAATAATAATATATTTGTAATTAGAAGCATTGATTAAATTTAGATTAATGTTCCAATTTTCTAATTAAGAAAGGGAATAATTTTTTAACATTTTGCAATATTTGACTTAAATTGAATTAATTTGAATTAAAACCAAATATTTAGAAGCCTTTAAGCGTTAAAATTTCGCTGAGCTTTTCAACTTTAAACATTCCGATTTTTCTTTTTAAAAAACGTTATATTTGTAAGTGAAATTGTTGTATTTTAGCATTTAAATAATAATTGAACACTTATTGTTTTTTAAAAAAAATTTAAGTAATTTCTAAAAAGTGTAGGAAAAACTCCATTCTTTTACAAAAATATTTAGAAGTTCTAAAAAAACTTGAAATATAGCTTTAAATTAGAATAAATTTAAAAGAACTTTTAGATTTCTCAAGATTTTGAAAGAATATATAGAAGCTTTTCAATTTTAATGATAATTTAATAAAAATTAAATAATAATTTTAATTTATCTTATGATTTAAGAAGTTTTCAGTTTAAAACAAAAATGTAAAAAAAAGTTTTTAACGTTTATAGTTTAAAATTGTTTAAAATAATATAATTTTGAACGTTTTTAAGTTAATTGATTCTTTAATTTAGAGCACTATTTACGTTTAAATTATTGAACATTTAAATAGAACATTTTTTTTAATGAAAAAGTTTTAAACTTCAATTTCAAAAGTGTAAAATTCAAGAGTTCCGCTTTGAGTGCTTTCATTCGTAGTTTATTTTTGATTACTTTACATGGGAAAAAGTTTAGCTTTAAAGTTCGACTTTTTTAATATTATAGACCGTGAAAAATTTCTGCCAGTCGAGAAATGATTTAAAATTTTTTCTTCGATTAAGATGGGTATCCTGAATAGAGAAAGAATTTTTATTTTAATTTTTTCATTACAAGAAAAACCTTTTGAAAATATAATGTGCTGTGAGATTTTATTTGATGACATAAAATTGAAAGTAGTATTTCGAAGAAGAAATATTTCTAAATTATAATATAAATTTTTGTATATTGTTTTTTGCGAATTCATCTTTTTTTAGTTAAAAATTCAACTACTTTGTTGAAAATCATACATATATTTGTCATGAAAATTCAACAATCTGGTTGAAAATTCTTCTATTTCGTTCAGAATTCACGTATTTTTTTTTTTTTTAAATGGATATTTAACTGTTCCAATTTTATTTGAAAATTCATCTTTTCTAGTTCAAAACTTAACAATTTGGATGAAAAATTATCTTTTCTAATTTAAAATTCAACTATTTCGTTGAAAATTCACTTATTTTGTTAAAAAAGACGATTTTTTTGTTGAAAATTATCTTCGTCTGTGAGAATTAATCTTATTATGTAAAAAATATGGTTAAAAAAACTATGTGAATATTGATATTTATTGTTGAAAAATTATCTTTTAGATTGGAAAAAAATTATTTGGTTGAAAGTAAAACTTTTTTGTTAAAAATTAATAATTTTTTGGTTGAAGATTCCACTTCAAATATTTAATAATTTTATTTAAAAATTCATATCTTTAGTTGAATATTCATTTTTTGACTAAATTTTAATTTTGCATAAAATAAAGAATGAAATTTTTATACTTGGTATTTAAATGTTCCAATTTTAGTTGAAAATTGATATTTTCTAATTTAAAATTCAACTATTTCGTTGAAAATTCTTGGAAAATAACCTTATTATTTATAAACTATTCTTTTCGGTTTTAAATTTAAATATTCCAGTTGAAAATTGATATTTTTTGTTGAAAATTCATGTTTTAGGTTGGAAAAAAAATTATTTGGTTGAAAGTTGAACTCCTTTGTTAAAAATTAATTTTTTTGGTAGAAGATTCCAGTTAAATATTTCATAATTTTATTTAAAAATTTATCACTTTGGTTCAATACTCATTTTTTTACTAAAAATTTAATTATTTAATTTTTGATTGCAAAATTATATTTTTTAGTTAAAAATTCGTCTTTTTTGGTAGAAATTAATCTTCTTGGATGAAAATTAATCTTTTTGTTAAAAATTCAATTATTCTAGTTGAGTATTCATAATCTCAGTTAAAAAGTCATCTTTCTGGTTAAGAATTCAATTATTTCACTTAAATATGTACAATTTTATTCACAAATTCATCACTTTGTTTAAAAAAATAACTATTTATTTTAAAGTTAGCTTCTTTGTTGAAAGTAATTTTTTAAACTGAAAATCTAACTTATTCTAATTGAAAATTCCACAGTTATAGTTGAAAATTCATTTGTTTGGTTAAATATTAATTTTTTCATCTTGAAATTCAATTATTTAAGTTTTGGTTGACAGTTTATCTTTTTTAGTAAACGTTAATTTTTTGTTTATTTGAAAATTCAACTTTTTAAATTAAAGATTAATTGTTTTAGTTGAAAAGGTTTATTTTTGGTATACAATTATTTTTTGCAACTAAAAATGTTACGATTCAATTTGTGGTTGAAAACAATTCTTTTTAGTTGAAAATTCATCTATTTTGTTCAATTCGTTTGTTATTTTGATTTAAAATTAATTTTTTAAACTGAAAATTCAAGTATTCTATTTACAAAATAAAATTTTACAAATTTACTTATTCATTTTAAACAAAAAAATTACTTTTTACCATAAAAGATGACCTTTTAACAAAATACTTGAATTTTCAACAAAATAAATAAATTTTCGAACAGTAATTAAATTTTCAACCTAGAAAGATGAATTAAAAAAAAAATTAAGTTAATATTTCAAGCAAAAAAATTAAAGTCAAGTGTTTAAATTAATTTTGTAAACCAAAAAGACGAATTTTCAATAAATCAAGATTTTTCAGTCATGAAATAAAAAATATGTACCTAAATTATTAAATCTTCGAGCCAAAAGACGAATTATATTTATAAAAATTGAGTTTTTATCGATAAAAAAATAATTTTCAACAAAATAGTTAAATTTTCAACTAAGGCGATGAATTTTCAACTAAAAATATGAATCTTCGACAAAAAATTATTTTTAACAAAGTGGTTCAAAGAAAATATGTTTATATTTTCAAACAAAAAAGGTTTTAGTTTCACTTTTCAACATTAAAATATGACCTTTAATTCAGAAGTAAATTTCCTATAAATGTACTTAAATTTTCAGTCCGAAAATACGAATTTTAAACCAAAAGGGATGACTTTTTAACAGAATTGTTGAATCTTTAAATAAAGAGTTGAATTTGTATCCCAGAAAGATGAAATAACTACTAAAACAAGTTAATTTTTAAATAAAAAAAAGACAAATTTTAAAAAAGTTGAATTTTTCCCTAAATAAGATTTTATTTGTCTTTTTAACGCCCCAATATGAATTTCAAACAAGTAAATTAAAAATAAATAGTTGAATTTGCAACCGAAAAGGAGGATTTTTTACCCAATTTTTTGAATTTTTAACCTAACCGTTGCATTTTTATCTAAAAAAGATGCAGTTTCTACTAAAATAGATGAATTTTTGAAACATAAACCCAAATTTTCAAATAAATAGTTGAATTTTTATCCAAAAAAGATCTTAATGTAACTTTTCAGCACCAACATATGAATTTTAAACAAGAAGTATTTTTTTTAATAAGATAGTTGAATTTTCAACCAGGAAGTTTTATTTTTATTAAAGAAAGATGACATTTCTTCTAAAACAGATGAATTTTTAAATCAAAAAGACAAATTTGAAATAAAGTTGAACTTTTACCTAAAAAAGATTTCAGTTGACTTTTCAATTTCAAAATATGAATTTGAAATACGTCAATTTAAAAAAAAAAAAAAGTTTAATTTTAAGCCAGAAAGTATGACTCTTCAAAATTCGAATTTTTAGCCAAACAGTTTCATTTTATCCCAAGAAAGATGCAGTTTCTACTAAAATAGATGAATTTTTGAATCGATTTTTTCCTACTATTTTTTTTAAATTCTGCAAATTAAAAAACAAAACCTTTAAAATCTTACAGGTTCTTTTTTGATAATTTTGGAAATCTCTTAACACCTTTTTAAATTTCCGCTTATAATTATTTTTCAAAATGAAAAATCAATTTCAATTTTCCTGAGATTCTTAATAAAATGTTTTTATTCTTTGAAAGCCTTTCACAATTCTTAAAAAGATTCTAAACTTTTTTCTTTTAAATTTGCAAAAATTTGCATTTTGTTTTAAATTCGGCTGTAGGTATTTGCACCAAAATTTTGGTACGAATAGCCGAGTTTTGTCGGTGCACACAATTCGTTTAAATTATTTGAAATCATTTCAAGTTATAAATTTAATAAGTTCTATTCTAATTTATATATTAAAATTTTAGGATTTTTTTTTAATTTATCAGGATTTTCTAAAAGTTGTAGCAAAAAATTCAATTTATTTGAAAAGATATTTAAAAGTTTTGAAAAAATTTGAAAAATTATTTTAAATTTGGACAAATTTAAAACCACTTCTACATTTTTCAAGATTTTGAAACCAAATTTTCTAGCTTTTCAAGATTGTTTAATCTATTTAGAATGAAAATAATTTAATTTCTGATTTAAGAACTGTTAAGTTTAAAAAAATATTTTTTTCAATTGTTAATGTGTCTAGCTCTAAATAAATTAAAATAATATAATTTAAAAAAATTTTAAGTTCATTGTTTGATTCTTTAATTTAGAGTATTGAAAATTTTAACGTGAATTTATCTGTTTGGAACCTAATCTGAATCTTTCAACTGTACAATTTATAAAAGTTCTAAAGTTTCCAGTGTATTTGCATTTTATTCAAAAAATTGTTCAGTTGAAAAGTGGTAGTACCTTCCATTTTATACGTGTAAATTATTGCTTCAGATGGAAAAATTGTTAGCTTTAGAGTTTGAATTTTTTAATTGTATTGACCGTGAAAACAATTTGCGAATCGTGAAATGACCGGGAATTTTTTTCTTCCATTAAAACGGCCATCCTGTGGAAGGGGAAATAGGTAATTGATATGGGATAGTGGGGGAAATGGTTGGGAGAGTAGTAGGGAAAATTGGGGTATAAGGTTTGGGTGAAGGTGAGAAGTGTAGAAAATGTGACCAGAAATTAGAGGAGGCGATTAGGGGAAGTGAGGGGAAATGAGGATAGAAGGAGTAGGAGAAATTGTGAGAGGGGAAGTATTTGGTAAGTAGGAGAAGGGGAGTTTTTTAAGAAAAAGTGAGGAGAGGGGAAAGTAGTTGGAAAAAGTTAGAGAGAAGAGGGTGAAGCAATCGTTGAAGTACGAAGAGGGAAAATAAGGGAGGAAAGGATTTAACGCAGTTTCGATGGTATCTGTTAAGGTCCTTCTAGTCCGTCTCAAGCTCACTCAGCTAAGAATGGTATATCTCCAACAAATGGGAAAGAAAATCAGAGTCATCGGACGAAATCGAACAATTCCAATAACTCAAACGGCTCCTCGAAGTGCAATAATTGCGTGAAGAACAATCAAAATGAGAGGCCCGGTTTGCTGCAGACGCCCGTCTCGCCCACGAAAACGGGCCAGACGACGCAATATTCGCAAAAGGGGGGAAACCAGGGGCAGAACAATCAGCACAAGTCCGAGCAACGAAGGCCCCACACGCTCAATGTCTGCAATAATCAGTGCTCGGCACAATGCGGCAATACACTCTCAGTGAGCAGACCAGGCTCCAGGCACAAACTCAGGCATCAGAATTCATCATCCCAGGGAAGCTACGAGAGCGCTTCGCCTTCACTTTCTCGAGGTATCTAATTTTTATTTTTTTATTTCACACTTATTTTCTTTTTCATTTAAGAGTTTGTAATGTAGGAAATGATACAGTAGATTGCGTGTGCATAACTAAATACAATGTCTCAATCCGTGTGGACGTAGTGAGCACAGAAACACTTACTACAATCACTGAAATCGCCAAACTCACCATAATCACCACACTCGCAATAATCACCACACTCGCCACAATCAACATACCACACTTCCCGCAATCACCACAATTACTAGAACCACCACAATCAACACACTCACAATAATTGCCACACTTGCCTCAATTAATATACCACACTCTCCGAAATTACCACAAATACTAGAATCACCACACGGACCACAATTGTCACATTAACTGCAATCACTACACTCCCCATAATCACTACACTTAACATAATCACCATACTCGCCATAATCGCCATAATCATCACACTCGTCAGAATTACTACACTTTACGTACTAATTAAAGAATTAATTTTTTACTCGGATAATTTTTTTATAATTCTTACTCAAACTAAATATACAAACGCAATTTATTGTCTCATTTCCTATATTCCAAACATTGAGAGCGGTATATCATTGGCTTTGGACATGGTGAGCAGAAAATAGTGAAAATGATACATTATTTTACACATGCCATCATATTACATCATATTACACAAACACATTTTTTTTACTCCTGAACTTTAAGAAGAATCTAGAGAATTATTTTGATTATTTTTGCTTAAGAAACTTATCCATCAGCTTTAAAAACGTCTCAGTTTGAAAATTTTACAGTTTTAGAGTATCAAAAGATTCTTAAGCAGTATATTTTGAAGTTCTTGAAATTAAGAACATACCTTTTTCTTTTTTTCTTTTTAGATAGCAGTACGGAATTGTATACGGACAGTACGGGTATTGATTTGGAGCAGTTCATCGCCGATACGATAAATCGGAATCAGAAGGACCGGACAGTATTGTTGAAAATCGAAAAGGATCTCATCGAGTTTACGAAAGACAGACAAAAGGTAATTGAAAAATTATATAATGTAATTTGGCTAGCAGTTTCTTTCTTCAGTTAAAATTTTTTCTAAGAAAAAATATTTTTCTCAAGAAAATAAACTTTTGTTCAATAAAATCTGCTCTTATAAAATAAATCTTATAAAATCTTATAAAAATCCTGCATTTCAAAAATTAAAAAATTCTTTTGATGATGAATAAAATTAAAATAAATTATAAATTAAATTAAAAATACCTGTTTTCAGCAATAATAAAAGTATTTTATTTTATTTATTATTTGTTATTGTATCATAGTAAATTCTTTTAATAAAATTAATGTATAGCTGCCATATTGAATTTAATATTGAAGGCTTAAGATTTCAAGTCTAAATATATTATATTCTCAACAAATTAGTTGAATTGGAAAAAAAATAATTTAATTTTTTAAATTATGGTTGAATTTTTAATCAAATAGTTAAATTTCCAATCTACTAAAGATACATTTTCTACCAAATAGTCGAATTTTCAAACAAAGAAAGTTGAAATTTAACAAAAAAAAAAAACAGTTGTTTTTTAAACCATATAGTTGAAATTTCCATAAAAACGTTCATTTTGAAACAAGAAATATGAATTTTTAACCAAGAAAGATGACTTTTCTTTACTATACATGATACATTTTCAAGAAAACGATTAAATTTTCAACGAACTAATTAAACAATCATGCAAAAAAGTTGATAATTTTTCAACAATAAATCTAATCGTCTAATTTCCAGCTTAAAAAATTAATTTACAACAAAAATGAACTAACTTCCAACATATTACAAATTACTTATTATTACTCATTACTTATTAATAATTTTAAGTGGAATAATTAAATTTTCAGATGAAAAATTAATTTTTATCAGAAAAAAATTTTTTAATAGTTATATTCTCAACTGAAGAAGTGAATTTAAAATAAAAATTCATTTTAAGAAAGTAGTTCAACTTTAAACCAAGTAGTTGAATTTTCAACCCAAAAAGTATGATTTTTCAACAATCGCCACACTTACCACAATCAACACACCACACTCACCACATTTACTACCCTCACAATAATCACCACACTAACCATAATCATTACAATAAACACACCACACTCTCCGCCATTACCACGCTCACCATAGTCGCCACAATTAACTCACCAGAATTAACACCCCACGATTTCCACACTCATTACAATTACCAAACTCATCACAATTACCATACTCACTACAATCACCAACCTCACAATAATCATCACACTCCAGAGTTACCACAATTACTAGAACTACCACAGCCACCACTTTTGATAATAAGTGCCATTATCACCACACTCACAATAATCACTACACTTTCCACAATTTCCACAATTACTAGAACCACCACAATCACCACACTCACAATAATCAACACACTTGCCTCAATTAATATACCACACTCTCCGCAATTACCACAAATACTATAATCACCACACTGACTACAATTGCCACATTAACTGCAATCACCAAACTCGCCATAATCACCACACTCATCTCACTGACTACACTCATCACAATTACAACACTAATCACAATTACGATGCTCGTCACAATTACCACACTTAATACAATAAATAAAATCGCCAAACTCACAATAATCACCACACTCGCCACAATCAACATACCACACTCCCCACAATTACCACATTTACCACATTTGCTAGAACCACCAAAATCACCACACTTGCAATAATTACCATACTTGCCATAATTAACATACCCCACTCTCCGTAATTACCACAAATACTAGAATCACCACACTGACCACAATTGCCACATTAACTGCAATCACCATACTCGTCATAATCACCATACTCGCCATAATCACCACACTCATCAGACTTACTACACTCAACGAACTAATTAAACGATCATGCAAAAAAGTTGAAGTTTAAATTAAAAACGATAATTTACAACTAAAATGAAATAACTTTTAACTTATTACAAATTACTTATTTTTACCTATTTTTTATTAATAATTTAAAATGGAATAATTAAATTTTCAGATGAAAAATTAATTTTTATCAAACTTTTTTTGTAAATAGTTAAATTTTCAACCAAAGTAGTGAATTTGCAATAAAAATTAATTTTTAAGAAATTAGTTCAACTTTAAACCAAGTAGTTGAATTTTCAACAACAAACATTTTACCGAATGCTTAAGTTTTTAAAACAATTATTGTTTATAGAAAGATTATTCTTTTTGGTGAAAAATTTCACTGTCTTTTTAAAATTGGACTTTTTGGCATAATAATTCAACTATCTTCTAAAAAATTCTTTTTTTTTGCATGAAATTGGATTTTTCTTCAAAATTCAACTGTTTTGTTGAAAATGCTACATAATTTTACTTGAAATCTTATGAATTTAAGGCATTTAATATTGAATTCAATATTGAATCTATATTAATTTTATTTAAAAGAATTTTTTTTCTTCTTTTTTCGTAAAAAAATCACCCTACTTACCCTTTTTCGAGACCATTTTGGGCTGTGATTTCTGAACTATAAGGTGAGAAGTTTAGCAGTTTATAAAGCAATGTTTTAAAGACAGATTCAGAATCCTTCTAGCTGAATCACTTGCTAAAAAATTCTTTTAACGTTAAAGTTAATTTTTTATTGTGCAAAAAATATTTTTAAATGAAAGAGAATTATGTACCCTATATTACTAAAATGACACTGCATTTTTTCATCGTTTTCAAAAACGATATGCTACTTTTTTCATAACTTTATGCGACTAATGCGACTTTTTTAAAGGCCTATAACCGATTTGATGGTTCCAGGTTTGCCACAAATTTCCAAACATGTCGTCCTACAATCGGATGTTAGTTCACCGAGTAGCCGCCTATTTCGGAATGGAGCACAATGTGGACCAATCAGGTTTAAGCGTAATTGTAACTCGAACGAAAAACATGCGAATTCCTGACACTCGTTTCAAGCAGCACATTAGGGATGATTTGATTTTAACAGAGGAGCCGAGGAGAAGTATTTTGAAGAGGGACTCGAGTTCTTTCGAGGACAGTTTCAACTTTAAGTCGCCGGATCGACTTTCGGGAGATTATTGCCGGAGAAGCAAGAGTTTCGAGGAGAGAGAGGAAGAATATGAGAGAGCGAGGCGGAGGATTTTCAAGGACAGTAGTGGAGAGAGTGGTGGAGTCGCTTCGTGGCCGTATTGGTCTTCTTCGGAAAGTTCGGATGCGTCTGCTCGATATCGTCTACTTCACCCCTCGGATCACACGATGAGGTTTGAATCTGCTTCTTCCGTTTCCAAGCTTGCCTAAAGGACCGGGAAATTGGAAAAAATCCGCTCAAATCCATCCCCCTTTTCTTGAAAAACTTATGCCTTTTCCCATTTTCCGTTTAAATATACGATATTTGAAAATACAATTGTTCATTTAACGTATCTATATAATTATTATTTTTAAACTAAACGACTTGGACTGACCACGTTCATTACAATCAACATAATCACCACACTTACTATAATCAACACTCTTACTATAATCACCAAACTCGCCACAGTCAACGCACCAGACTCCCGACAATTACTACGCTCACCATACTCACCACACTATCACGTCACTCACCGTAATCAACACACACCTTAATCACCACAATCACCATAATCACCACATTTACTACAATTACCACAATCACTACACTCGCAATAATTAACGCACCATAATTACTACACTTACCAGAATCGCCACGTCGCCATGAAGTACATAATCACCGTGTTGACCATAATCATGACACCACTCACACACACCACAATCACCGCACTCGCCAAAATCAACATACCACATTCTCCACAATTAGCACACTTACTGGGAAAACCACAATCACCACACAGACCACAATTACTACATTCACTGCAATCATCACACTCACATTAATCACCACACTCAACTGAATCAACACACCGCAAGCACCACATTCATCACAATCACCACACTTACCATAATCATCACACTGAATACAATCATGATACAATCACAATTACCACAACTGCTACACTCACTGAAATCGCCAAACTCATCACACTTAACAGAATCACCACACTCGCCGCAATCAACATACCACACTTACCACAATTACCACAATTACTAGAATCACCGCACTGACCACAATCACCACATTCACTGCAATCAACAAACTCGCCATAATCACCATACTCGTCATAATCACTAAACTCATCACAATTACTACACTCATCACAATTACCAGACTCACAACAGTCACTGAAATCACCAACTCATCATTACCACCACACTCGCCACAATAAACATACCACACTCCCCAAAATTACCACAATTACTAGAATCGCCACACTCATCACTGACCAGTTAACAGAATCAACACACCACAATTACCACATTCACTGCAATCACCACACTCGCCGTAATCACCACACTCGCCATAATCACCATAATCACCACACTCGCCATAATCACCATAATCACCACACTCATCATAATCACCGCACTTAACAGAATCAACAAACCACAATGACCAAAATCATCACATTTACCACTTATCACAATTAATATTTTCATCACAATGACTGTTTTCATCACAATTGCCACACTAATCATAATTGCCACACTAATCATAATTGCCACACTCATCAAAATTACCACACCTACTACAATCACTGAAATAGCCAAATTCACCGCAATTACCACAATCGCTACAGCCACAATAATCACCACACTTGCCACAATCAACATACTACACGAACCACAATTACCACAAATACTAGAATCACCACACTGACCAAAATCACCACATTTACAATAATCACCACGCTCGCCAAACTCGCCACAATCAACATACCACACTTACCACAATTACCACAATTACTAGAATCACCACACTCGCCATAATCACCATACTCGTCATAATCACTAAACTCATCACAATTACTACACTCATCACAATTACCAGACTCACAACAGTCACTGAAATCACCAACTCATCATTACCACCACACTCGCCACAATAAACATACCACACTCCCCAAAATTACCACAATTACTAGAATCGCCACACTCATCACTGACCACTCAATGGAATCAACACACCACAATTACCGCATTCACTGCAATCACCACACTCACCGTAATAACCACACTCGCCATAATCACCATAATCACCACACTCATCATAATCACCGCACTCAACAGAATCAACAAACCACAATGACCAAACTCATCACATTTACCACTTATCACAATTACTATGTTCATCACAATGACTGTTTTCATCACAATTGCCACACTAATCATAATTGCCACACTCATCAAAATTACCACACCTACTACAATCACTGAAATCGCCAAATTCGCCACAATTACCACAATCGCCACAGTCACAATAATCACCACACTTGCCAAAATCAACATACTGCACGAACCACAATTACCACAAATACTAGAATCACCACACTGGTCAAAATCACCACATTCACAATAATCACCACGTTCGCCAAACTCACCACAATCAACATACCACACTCCAAAATTACCACAATAACTAGAATCACCACACTGACTGCAATCAGCACAATTGCCTCATTCACTGCAATCACCATATTCGCCATGACCACCATACTCACCATAATCACCACACTCATCACAATCACCATACTCGCCATAATCACCACACTCGCCATAATAATCAGACCATAATCACCATACTCGCCGTAATCACCACACTCGCCATAATCATCATACCATAATCACCATACTCGCCATAATCACCACAATCAACGTACCACACTCCCCAAATTACCACAATTACTAGAATCACCACACTCACCATAATCATCACACTAATCACAATCACTACATTCATCACAATTACCACACTAATCACAATTACCACACTCATCACAATTACCACACTCACTACAATCACTGAAATAGCCAAACTCACCAAAATCACCACGCTCGCCACAATCAACATACCACATTCCACAATTACCGCAATTACAAGAATCACCACAATCACCACTTTTGACCACAAACAATCACTACAATTACCACACTCGCTGCAATCACCACACTCATCGTAATCACGACACTCAACAGAATCAACAAAGCACAATGACCAAACTCATCACATTTACCACTTGTCACAATTACTAAACTCATCACAATTACTACACCCAACACAATTACCACACAAAACACAATTACCACACTCATCACAATTACCACGCCTACTACGCTCACTGAAATCGCCAAACTCACCACAATTAACAGAGTCACTACAGTCACAATAATCATCACGATCGCCACAATGACCTCAATTACTAGAATCACCACACTGACTGCAATCACCATATTCACAATAATCACCACACTCGCCACAATCAACATACCCCACTCCACAATTGCCACAATTACTAGAATCACCACACTAACTGCAATCACTACAATAGCCACATTCACTGCAATCACCACACTCAGGATAATCACCACACTCGCCATAACAGCCATAATTACCACACTCACAACAATCACCATACTCACCATAATAACCGTACTCGCCATAATTATCACACTCAGTATAATCACCACACTGATCAAAATTACTACACTCATCGGAATTACCACACTCACTACAATCAATGAAATCGCCAAACTCAACATAATCACCGCACTCGCCACAATCAACATACTACACTCCTCAATTTACCACAATTACTAGAATCGCTACAATCATCACACTGACCACAATCGACACATTCACAATAATCACCACACTCGCCACAAACAACATACCATACTCCACTATTGCCACAATCACTAGAATAACCACAATCAGCACACTGACCACAAACAATGACCAAAATTACCACATTGACGGCAATCACCACACTCACCATAATCACTGCATTTATCACAATTAACACACTAATCACAATTACCACACTCATTACAATCACTGAATTCGCCAAACTCACCATAAACACCACTCTCGCCACAATCAACATACCACATTCCAAAATTACCACAATTACAATAATCACCACATTAACTGCAATCGTCACATTCGCCGTAATCACCACACTCACCATAATCATTACACTCACCATAATCAACACACTCAACAGAATCAACAAACCACAATGACTAAACTCATCACATTTACCACTTATCACAATTACTACACTCATCACAATTACTACACGAATCACAACTACTACACGAATCACAATTACCGCCCTCATCACAATTACCTCATCTACTACACTCACTGAAATTGCCAAACTCACCACAATTAACAGAATCACTACAGTTACAATAATCACCACACTCGCCACAATGAACATATTACACTTACCATAATTACTACCATGACTAGAATCACCGCGCTGGCCAAAATCACCACATTCACAATAATCACCACGCTTGCTGCACTCGCCACAATCAATATACCACACTCACAATTGCCACAATTACTAGAATCGCCACAATTACTAGAATCGCCACACTGACTGCAATCACCACAATTGCCACATTCACTGCAATCTCCACACTCACGATAATCAATACACTCACGATAATCACCACACTCGCCATAATCACTATACGCACCATGATCACCGTACTCGCCATAATTACCGCACTCACTATAATCACCACACTCATCACAATTACTTCACTCATCACAATTACTACACTCATCGGAATTACCACACTCACTACAATCACTGAAATCGCCAAACTCAACATAATCACCACACTCGCCACAATCAACATACCACACTCTCCAAATTACCACAATTACTAGAATCACCACACTGACCACAATCACCACATTCACAATCACCACATTCACAATAGCCACCACACTCGCTACAATCAACATACTACACTCTCCACAATTACCACACTCGCCACAATCAATATACCACACGCTCTGCAATTACCACACCTACTAGTATCACTGCAATGACCTCATTCACCATAAACACCACAATGACCACATTCACTGCAATCACCACACTCAACACAATCAACACACCACACTCTCAACAATTACCACACTTACTAGAATCACCACGCTCACCACAATCAAGAGAACACAATCACAGTACACCATAATTACCACAATCAACACACTATAGTCACTACAATCACCATAATCGCTACAATCATGATCAGTTAGGTTTTTGTTGAAAAATTGTACTTCTAGGTAGAAAATGAATCTTATTGTTTAAAAATTCACAGTTTTTGTATATTTGCATATTTGTATATTCCTGGTGAAGATTGATTCATATCATTTAAAAATTCATTAAGTTTGCGTTTTGCGGAAAATATGAATATGTTACTTTTAGTTAGTGAATTAGGTTGAACTTACTTTTTCCCGTTTTTTAATTTTCAAAATTGTTTATGCTTGAATTGTGTATTGAAAAAATGTAGAGTAATTGATTGAATTTATGTTTGTATTGCAGACAAGCGAGGCTCGCAAAAGGTGAATCTTGCGATGGTCGAGAGACTTTTCGAGGTGGAGTTCCGCGACCCTCAGTGTCAAAGTCCTTCAGCTTCGGTGGTTACACTCGTGGAATGCTTTCGAGAGGTGACAGTGTTATGTCCACTCACAGTGCCGGTGCTCGACTAACTAAACAAGGTTTGCTCTTTTTATTGTTTAATTGTTTAATCTAACAAGGAGAGACCGCTACTAATTGTGATCACTGACGGTCGCTGAGGCAGTAGCGCTTAGGCTTCATAGCCAGAGGTTGCGTGTTCAATTCTCGCTGACTGAACTTTTTTTATTTTATTTTATTCAAAGTTTTTTTTTAAGTGTTTATAAGTGTAATTTTTTTCAACAATCTTCTAAAATGATTCAAATAATAACTTTTTTAATTCCCTTTTTAACGGATAAAATGACTTATTATTTATATCGTAATGTTTAGAAATAATATTTAAAATTGGAAGTATGATTGAGGTTTTTAAACAAAAAAATGCTTAGACAATTTTATTTTGTCAAAATATTGTATTTTTGCCATTTTTTGAAAAATGGAAATATCTTTAGGTACTACTTTGCTTTTTAGTTGAAAACATTTTATTGAAAATTTGTCTTTTCTGTTTGAATTCAACTTTTCTTATTTAAAATTAAATTTTTTTGTTGAAATATCTACTAATAGGTTTTTCATTGAAAATTCATATTTTTTGTTTAAAAATTGAACTGCTTGCTTAAACTTTGACACAATTTGTTTTAAAAAGATCATGATTTTTAAGATTCACCATTTTAGAATAAAATGCATATCTTTGGTTGAAATTTAAACCATTTTGTTGAAAATTTATTCTCTTTGACTGTGAAAGTTCGACTGCTTGGATAAAAGGGGAACTTTCCTTGTTATAAAATTTAGTTTTTTGGTAGAACATTCTTCTTTGGAGTTTAAAATTAAACTATTTTGTTGAAGATTGTTTTTTTTTAAATTAATTTTTCTAACTGGAAATGTAATTTTTACATTTTTTGTTGTGAATAGATCTTTTTTAGTAAAAAATTGTTCTTTTTTGGTTCAAAACTATTTTTTTATGCTTTTTGATACTTGGTTGAAAAGTAATCTTTTTAGGTTAAAAATTCAACTATTTAGTAGTAAATGCAACTTTTTGGTTAAAAATTAATTTTCTTGATGTTCGAAATTCAATTGTTCGGTTGAACATTCATTTTTATTGTTTTAAAATTAATTTATATGTTAAAAATGTATCTTTTTAGTTTAAAAAGTCAATTATTTCCTCAAATATCCGACTTCTTAGCTGCAAAATTCATCTGTTTGTTGAAAATACAACTGTTTTTTGTAAAAGTTTTATTTTTTTAATATAAAATTTAATTCTTTCGTTTAAAATTGTACTATTTGGTCGAAAATGTGTTTATTATTTGAAAATTTTTAAGTATTTTGTTTAAAATGTATCTTTTTTGACGAAAAATCAACGGTTTGGTTAAAAATTTAACTGTATTGTTGAAAAGTCGAATATTTACTTTGAAAATTAATTATTCTGGTAGAAAATTCAACTATTTGTTCAAAAATTCGTTTTTTTTTTGTTTAAAAGTTTATCTCTTATCGTAAAAATTTTATCTTCTATGTTCAAAAATGCAAGTGATTGGTTGAAAATTAGTCTGTTTTCATTAATGCATGAACTTTTTGGTAAAAAATTTATCTTTCTTAGTTGAAAATTCCTCTTTTACGATAACTATTTCTTGAAAAAGTACTCTTTTTTGGTCGAAAATTCATCTGTTTTGATTGAAAATTTATTTTATTTTGTTGACACAAAATTTCTCAACTGATAATTTAACTATTAAATTTTGCGTTAATATATCATTTCTTTGTTTGGAAATTTAATTAATCCACTTTTGATTGAAATTTCTATTTTCGAGTTAAAAAGTGAAGTATAGTGAACCCTGGATTTAGCCATCACGGATTTAGACACTCCTTGAACTGACGGCGCGCCGCGATTATGGGTTACGAAGTTTCGACAGTTAACTCGAAGCGGGATGCACACACGAATAAGCACGATGGCGAGCTCACTTCGAGCAGCAGTGGGTCTCCGAGGCCATTAGGCAACTGAAGCCGATGGGACTGATCGGATTATTTCGTGCGATCGAATGAGCTTGTCTTTGACATTGACAATAGTGCCATCCAACCTGCAAATATAGATTTCAAATATCTTCAATTTATTTGAGCGAATTTCTTGAAAAAGCAGTAAATATCAATTCATTTCAAGCAAAAATGTTATACTATGGTTTAAAATGAATTATTTACTATAAGATTTCTTATTAATATTTAATTAAAATTTAAATTTCTTCTTTAATTGGTGGCGCTGTCGTAGCTGCGAATAGGCTCTACGATTTGACGAAGAAAAGAAAGAAGTATTGGATAGACAGACATAGAGAGAGAGAATGGTCGTTTTGAAACGAAAAGTGCGGTCTGTCTTTGGAACACAAGTGGATCGTCAAGTGTTGACGTGAGAATAGTGAAAACTGTGTTTTTCCTGGACAGTTAATTTACCATTTATAAAAGTAAGTGATTTTCTGTTAAATAACTTCTTCGTGCGTCTGTTTATGAAACTGCGTCGCATGCATTATATGCAATCACGCAGAAGTTTATGCTTCCCTGCTTAAAGTTTTAATGTGCGGTGTTTTGGGAAAATAATAAACTGATTTTGAATACTGCTGTCTTCGATTGATTTAGGCAAGTAAGAGACCAAAGTGATTCATCGTCTGGACCGATTATTTAATGGAAAACTTATTTTAAACAAGATTTTCAACAGCGGACTGAAAACATTTAAAATACGTAAGCAGGAAGCACATTTATTTTAATGTTTAAGAAAGAACGAAAAACAATTTTCAAAATATTTTTTACCACGCAGTAAAATCCACCGGAAACGGTTCACACGCCCCTGACTGTTCATGTTCGGAGTCAACATAAATCCCAGGAGGTTTCTGCCCATCCTGAGCCCCAAAACCGATCCTAAATCCAGGGCTTACTGTATTTCGATGAAAATTTATTTGTTTAGTTGAAGGCTCGTCATTTTAGTTATTCCTTTCTTCGGCATTTCTTTTTTAGTGGAAAATTCAATTGTTTTGTTGATAATGCATAATATTTTATTTAAAATTCATCATTCATGCAAAAGAAAAGTCTTCCTCTCTGATTGAAATAAATAATGAAATACATAGTGCATACTTGTACTATTTTCCAGATTCGGGTGCCAGTATGTCTTCGCGTCTGAGTCCATCGAGTAGTGGCTACAAGTCTCAGAGTCAGCGAAGTGACGCAACAATTTCACCATCGCCCTCGCCTTCCCCAATTCCTACCTTAGGTTGTGGCCACACTCAAATATCTAGTCAGGATTCCGTTTCGCCAGAGCCAAATAGTCAAACCGTCGTTTGGGCCGTGTCAAGTATATCGAGCGTTCCACCCGGAAGTGTCATAATTGATCCTCAGACGAATGAACCTTTCACTAATCCCGACGGCACGATTTACCGCTTCGACCCCAAAAATCCGCCAAAATTCTTTCCCGAGGAGAGCGAGCCACTTGCGAAAAATCAGGAAGTTGCGGAGACGCGAAACTCAGTCAAGGAGAAGAGACGATCTCAGAAGAATGGCGGGAATTCTGCAACAAATCAGGTAGGAAAATGGTTCGATTTAATTTAGGATCAAACAAAATTTAATTAAATTTAAAAATTAGGGTCGCTACAGGCCAGGGAATTCCAGAAATTGCTGGAATGCCGGAGCAAATTGCGTTGAAAAGTAATTGTTGCAACTGAACATTTAATTCTTTTATTTTTGCCTCAAAATTGATCTTTTTGTATTGACACATCAACTATTTGGTTAAAAATGCATGTATTTTATTGAAAAATCGTCTTTTGTGGTGATACATCAAAAGTAATCTCATTAGTTGAAACTGTTTCTTTTTATTTAGAAATTCTTATCTTTGAAAGTTTAACTATTTCGTTGAAATTACATTTTTTTCACTGAAAATTCAACGTTTCTATTTTTGGATAAAAGTTCATTAGTTTAGTTGAAAATTTAACTATTTTTTTAAAAACTCGTTTCCTTGAAGTGAAACTTATTAGGGCACGGCACCGAATATTTGCACGAGGGATGAATCCATAAGAATTGCGCCAGAAAGGTGGCGGGCTAAGAGCGTGTATTCATGGAATTGAAGGAATTCGTAGAATTCAAGGAGTTCATGGAATTCGTGGATTCATAGAATTTAAGGAATTCGTGTATTCATAGGATTCACGGAATACAAGGAGTTCGTGGATTCACGGAATTCAAGGGCTACATGGTTTTATAGAATTCACGAAATCCATTGAATCCAAGGACTTAATGGCATTCGCGTATTCATAGAATTCACGGAGTTCATTGAATTCATGTATTCATAGAATCAACGAAATTCAAGGAAACCAAGCTGTTTATAGACTTCGTGTATTCATAGAATTCGCGGTATTCAACAGGTTCATGGATTCGCGGAATTCAAATAAGTCGTGGTTTTATAGGATTTACGGAATTCAGGAATTGAATTAAATCGAAGGACTTCATGGAATTCATGTATTCATACAATTCACGGAATTCAAGGAACCCAAGGAATCATGGAATTCATGTATTTGTAGAACTCACGTTATTCAAGCAGTTCATGGAATTTAAGGAACTGATTTCTTCGTAGAATTATTTAATTAATGGAATTCAAGGAGTTCATGGAATTCGGGGATTGCTTGAATTCGCGGAATTGAAGAAGTTCATGGAATTCAAGGAACTGATTGCTTTATAGAATTATTGAATTCAAGGAATTCGTAGAATTCTGAAAGTTTCTGGAATTCAAGGAGTTTATAGAATTCAAGAAATTCGTGGAATTCAGGGAACTCATGGCTTCGTATCAATATTGAATTCACGAAATCCAAGGAGTTAATTGAATTCGAAGAATTCGTGGATTCATAGAATTCACGGGATTCGTGTATTCGTAAAATTGGCGGAATTCAAGGAGCTCATGGAATTCGCAGATTCATAAAATTCGTGGAATTCAAAGAATTCGTGGAAAACATTTTTATATTATCAATTGTAAATATTATTTAATTAGTAATTCTTTAAATTCAGTTTACAATTTTTAAATGTCCAGATTTTAACGTTAAAAGTTAAACTGTTTCAATTAGAAAGTAATATGCTTGTAATCAAAGGCTCTTATTAAATTTCAATTTTAATTTCACTCTTAAATAATCCATTTTTAAACCATGCAATTTAAAATTTTTATTTAAGAAAAAGAATAAGTACTTAATATTTAGAAATATCCGACTGTTCATTTAAAATCAGTAATTGTAAATTAAATATTTAAAACTAAAAAAAAATCTTAACTTTAAGCATTACAATTTTTATTTTTCTATTTAAACAAATTTAATTTATAAGTGAAATTGTTGAATTTTGATGTATAAATAACAATATTGAAAGATCAGAAAAAATTCGCGTAAGTTAAAGAGATATTGAGAAAATTTGAAATGGCCAAATTTAAAATAAAATTCGCAACAACCTTCTTCTGAAGATTATGTTTTTTAGTTAGAAATTTATTTTATTTGGTTGAAGGTTTAATTATTTTCTTTAAAAAACGTCCATTTTGGTTCAAACTGTTTAAAATTCTCGTTTTTGTGTTAGAAAGTGAACTGGAGTTTTCTTTTAGTGGAAATTTAACTATTTTTTGTTTAACTCATATGTTTTAGGAGAAATTTATTCTTTCTTGAATAAAAATGTAACTTTTCGGTTGAAAATTCTAATCTTTTTTTGAAAGTTTCTCTTTTTAATTTTAAAATTCACATGTTTCAGTAGAATTTTTAATTTTTTGACAAAAATGCAACTGTTTGTTTGAAAATTCAACAATTTTAAAAAATTTGTTTTTGTTTTGATTTAATTAAAAAACCATCTGTTTAAAAAAAAATTATTTTTTTTTTTGATAAAAATGCAACTGTTTGGTTGAAAACTAAACTAATATACTATTTTCTTGAAAAATTACCTATTTACTTTTTGTTTAAAATTTATATTTTGGTCTTGAAAATTGTACTGAAATCTTTTCTTGATGAAAGTTCCACTTAAAAAAAATTTGTTTAAAATTAATCTTTTTAAATTGAAAATTCAACTACGTAGGTAAAAGTTAAACTATATTGTTTAAAAAACTGTTATTGAAGGCGTATGCCTTGACGAAAGTTTAACTGTTTAGTAGAAAATACTTTTTTAGTTTAAAAATTCATTTTTTAACAAAAAATGTAACTTTTAAATGACTTTAAGATTGATTCTTTTTAGTTGAAAATTCGCCTTTTTGATTAAAAAAAAGTTTAGTTGAAAATTTCATTTTTATTGGCTTAATTTTTCTTCTGGCTTAAAAGTTCAATAATTTAGATAAACTTTTAATTATTTTTTGAGTTAAAAATCTTTCATTGTTGGAAAATCGTCTTTTTGGTCTTGAAATTCTTTTTTTTTGTATAAATTTCATTGTTTTTGGATTGAAATATGCATGAACTTTCATCTAAAAAAGATTAATTTTCAACAAAAATTAGAATAGTTAAAATGTTATAAATATAAATCTTCAAACCAAAATGAAACTAGTTTTCAACCAAATTGTTTTTTTTCATAACAAAAAAATTATTTTTGAACAAAATATAGAAGGTTTAAATTTCCATTTAAAACCATCAATTTTCAACCCAAAAAATTAATTTTTAACGAAAAAGAAACGAATTTTCAGCGAAAGAAATAATTTTAAACAAAAATTATGCATTTTTCACAAACAGTAGGATTTTCAACTCTAAAGATGAATTTTTTGATATAAAAAAACGAATTTTTATCTGAATATATATTTTTTTCCCACCAAAGAAATGAATTCTTAACAAAAAATAGAATGGTTTAACTTTCTACAGGACTGAACATTTTTTAACGAAAAATATTACATTATAATAAAAAAGGCAAATGTTCTGCATAAAGTGGAATAGTTAAAGTGAATTTCCAACTAAAATGGTAAATCATCCACTAAAAAATTAAATTTGTAACCAAAAAGATAAGTTTTAACTAATGAGAGTAAGCACTCTTCTAGCAAAAAAGTCAGATTTTCAACAAATATTTACATTTTCACCTGAAACTTACATTTTCATCTAAAATAGAATGGGTAAATTATCAGTAAAAAAATTAATTCTAAACAAGAAAAACTAATTTTCAACCAATGAACTAATTTGACAATAGTGAAACTATTAAAATCAAACTAAATTCTCAACCAAAAAAACGAATTTTTAACAAAATAGTGTTTTTTCACTCATAATTTTAAACAAGAAAAATAAATTCTAAACAAAATTATTCAGTTTTAAACTCAAAAGATAAATTTTCTACCAGAAAAGATACAGTTTCAAAAAAAAAAAAAAATGTACAAATAAAAAAGATAATTTAAAAAACAAAACCATAATAGTTTAATTTGCAGTTAGAAAAGTAAATTTTAAATAACAAGAGAAACGAGTTTCACCAAAATAAATTAATTTACAACTAAAAATATAAATTTTCAAGCAAAAATGGAATAATTACAACTTCAGTGAAAAAATTAATTTTCAGCCAAAGAAATTAACTTTTATCTACATTGATGAATTGTCAACAAAAAATATGATTTTTGACTAAATAGTGGATATTTCAACCGAAAAGATGAATTTTCAATAAAAAACAAAAAAATAAAATAGTTAGATTTTCTACAAAACAGAAAAAAATTCCACAAAAAATGAAATACTTAAAGTGAATTTTAAACTAAAATGATACAGTTTCAACTAAAAAGATAAATTTTCTATCAAAAATAAAATACCTAAATTTTAAGTTAGTAAGCTAAATTTTCAACCAAAAAAGAAACGAATTATCAACAAAATAGTATAAATTTTAACAACAGAAATTAATTTTTAACCATAAGGATGAAGTTTTAAAGAGTGAGAGTATTCTTCTGTCCAAAAACGACGGCTTTTCATAAAATATTTGAATTTGTACCCTAAACATATCAATTTTCAAGTAAAGATAGAATGATTACATTTTTAGGAACAAAAAAACTTAATTTTTAATAAAATCAAAGTAAATTGCGAACGAAATGTATAATTTTCAACCAAGAAGATTAAATTTCTATTTAAAAATATAAATTTTCTTTAAAAAATGAAAACTGACATTCTTAGAAAAAACTAACTTTCAACTAGATAGATCAATTTTTAACCAGTGAAATGAATTTTGTACCAAAATTGATGCATTAAAAAAATACATAAATTTTCAACCAATTATTTGAATGTTTAAAGGAATTTTAAACCAAAATGATCAATTAATCTTCAAGAAGAATAAAAATTCCGTCACAAAATTTGAATTTTCAATATAATACTGGAATTTTTAACCAGATATTTACATTTTCAACTTAAAAAGATAAATTTTGAACTAAACAAGTACAAGTTCAATTTTCCATTAAAGCAATTAATTTTCAACAAAATAATTAAATTTGCAAAAAAAAAATGTTTTGTCAACTAAATTGATGAATCATCAACAACAATCATTAATAAAGCAGCCTTACTTCCAACTAAGTAGTTGAATTTTCAACCAAAAAAGATTAATTTCTTAACGAAAAACGTGATATTTGATATTTCAACCAAAAAGGATTTTAAGTTAATGCCAAATATAGTTGAATTCAACCAAAATAGATGAATTTTCAACCAAATGGTTGAGATTGTTAACCATAATATTAATAGAATTAACTTCAACTTTAGTTTTTCGAAAATACTCTAAAGTTGTCAGGTTTTCCCTGACTTTCTGAAATTTCCTGATCTGTAGCAACTCTAAAATTTTAAAAAGTATATGATTATTTCACTCTAGAATGTTTTTGCTCGAATATATTATGTTCGAGCTTAAATGCTGAGCATTATTATCTGACCCATATTTGTTTTTACTTTCTTTAAATGATAAAATCTTACTCATTTGTAACTTAGAATGTAAGTAGGTGTAGGGCTCTAGACCCCTGGTTAATTTTGAATGAGGGTTTCGAAGCCGGACCTCACTTACATTCTTAGAATGTAAGTGGGAGCAGAGCTTTAGAGCCCTGGTAAGTTCAACTTTTTTTTTTTAATTTCCTAACTCTCTCAGGTTTTTCGCTAACATTCCCTGACTTTCTGGAATTATCTGATCTGTAACAAGTCTGTATTTGAAACAAATTATATGTTTATTTCACTCTAGAATCTTTTTGTAAAAATATACGTAGTAATTATGATATTTATTTGTTTAAGCAATAAGTGCTTTAAATTCTCTTAAATGCTCTGTTCGGGCATAAATTCTGAGCATATTCTCCAGAGTATTTGCTCACCATTAATTCTTGGGCATTTAAGAACTCTAATTCTATGACGCCAGGAATTACCGACCGGCTAACGTATTTCCTTCCATTTTAATATTTTTATACTGATAAATTTTGGAAAACGAGACCAAATTTATCGGGGTATCATTGTCTGACCCATATTTGTTTTTACTTCGTTTAAATTATACAATTTTACTCATTTATAACTGTAAGCAGGTGTAGGGCTCTAGAGCCCTGGTTAGTTTTGAATCAGGATTTTGAAGCCGGACCCCACTTACATTCTTAGAATGTAAGTGGGAGCAGGTAACAAGTTTTTAATTGAAAAATATAAATGTTTATTTCACTCTAGAATCTTAAATGCTTACATAGGCTGAGCAAATTCTTGAGAGCATTTGCTCACCAACATAAATTCTCGAGCATTTAAAAACTCTGGGTGCTAGTTACGCAAAAGAAAAAGTTAACTCAACCAAGACTGTGTTTGTCCGTGAAGACACAGGTGACGAATTCGGCAACGTCTCCAAGTTTGCCAGTGGCGTCGCCACCGCCGCCACCTATGCCGCCACCCTTGCCGCCGCCGCAGCAGAGTTCAGCGCCGCAAACTCTAGTCAAAACTACTGCGGCAGTTCAAGCGTGTGGACATAATCAAGTGGTCCAGCCCTACGCGACTTTCTTGCCTACCTCAGAGCCGTACAGTCAGAGCGTCTATCAAGCCCCGACGGCGCAGCAGACTGTGATGATGGCGCCACATCCGACTCAGGGGCCGCCACCTGCTCTACAAAATAGTGGACAAGGCGATGTTATTTTCAATCAGAATCATCCGCTCTATGCCAATTACGCCGTACCTGTTCAGCAAGGACACGTTCCCCAACCGGTGAGTTTTTCGATTTATTCATTTTTACTAACTACTCTTGCCTATTTCAAGAGGAGTCTATTTCAATGCTTACCTATTTTAAGTCGCCCATGCTCGGATATTTCAAATTGTAGGATTGTACCACCTGGAGATTATCTTCTTAGTTACAAATTTTATTATTTGTTTAAAAATTTAGCAATTTTCTTAAATAGACATTCTTTCTGGTTGCAAATTCAATTTTGTTTAAATTCGTCTTTTTGAAAATTTTCCCTTTTTGATTTAAAATTTCACTTGTTGTAGTAGAATTCTGATTTTTCTTGGAAAAAAATGCAACTGTTTGTTTGAAAATTTAACAAAGTTGATAAAGCGTAATACATTTTGGCTAAAAATTCGATTATTTAATAGAAAATTAACTTAATGCTTAAAATTCTTTTTTTGTTGTGCGAAAGTGAACTGGAGTCTTCTTTGGTTGATAATTTAACTATTTTTTCCAGGGTTTTTCCTCCAAAATTAATCTGTTTTCGAAGAAATTTCAACTTTTTTAAATAAAATGCAACTATAAATTTAAGAATTAAACTCTTTTTCGTAAGTTTGTCTTTTTGACCTTAAAATTCACCTGCTTTGGTAGAAATTACATCTTTCTTGGAAAAAATTCTGCTGCTTTCTTAATAATTAAAATATTTTGTATAAAATTTACGTTTTGTTTTAATTTATTAATCTGGTGTTAAAAAGAAAATTAAAATCCTTTTAGGGTGAAAATCCCAGTATTTTTTTTATAATTTATGTTTTTCTTTTTAATTAAAAATTCATTTGTTTTAAGAGAAATTTCATTTTTAATGGATAAAAAAATGCAACTATTTGATTTAAAATTTAACTTTCAAAAGAAAATTTGTCGTTTTTGTGTTAAAACTTTCTCTATTTTAGTAAAAATTTCATCTTTAATGGATAAAAATCCAACTATTTGGTAGAGAATTCAACAATTTTGTTAAAAACTCGTCCTTCTTGGTTAAAAAAGTCGTCTATTTTTTATTAAAATTTTAATGTCTTCAATGTCTTTGTACTTTAGATTAAAAAAAAGATATCTTAATATATTTCCAAATTTTTAAGTTTAAAAAAGTGAACTAAAATTATGCATTCTAAAAAAATGTAATTAATTTTAATGAATTCATTTCAAAATTTGCTTTTCGGCATAACTATTTTCACGTAATTTAGATTAAGATTTAGAGTTGTTTTTTTAATTAAACATAAACTAAAAAGTCTTATTCTAAAAAAGAAATCGTAACATAGGAACTAAGTTTTGAAAATAATTTGCAACTTGCTATTTTATCCATTTTACATTGATTTATTCTCCCCTGTCAGGGCATTTAAATTTTTAATTAATGCTCGTAATTATTCTATACTAATCTACAAAAAAATAAGTAAATGTTTATTTTCATTTCAAATTATTAAATTATGTTTTTTTTTTAATAATTTACTGAAAATATAGTTTGTGAAATTTTGTAAACTTTTATAATTTGATAAGAACTTTTTTAAATTTTATAATTTTCTATTTAAATTTTTTTATTTTGTTACAATACGGACAATGAGGTTTTTAGAAAATACAAAATTATGGAGAAAGTATTTTAAAATGTTAATTTTATTCGAAAATTCGATTTTAATCGAAAATTTCAAAATATGTCGAAAAAGAATCTGAAAGATTTTAAAACAATTTGTTCAGATTAAAGTTTTTCTCATTTGCAGAAGTTTCAGTAGTTTTGAAAATAATCGAAAATAGTTGAAATATTAAGAAGATTCAGAACATTTTTTAACGAAATGTATATTTTTTAAGATTTCGTACAAAAAATTGGAAGCTTTTTAAGAACTTTTTAAACTTTTAAAAGGGGATTCTAAAAGAAAATTGAATCAGAATTACAAAAGAAAATTCTATCTTGCTTAAACAATATTTAAAAGTATTTAAACAGTTCAAAGTTAATTTGAAACTTGTGAAAAGTTTGATTTTTTTATCTTTATTGTTGAAGATTTTGAAAAAAATCTAAATTAAAATTACGAAAGGTTTCAACAAAATAAAAAAATTTTCTTTAGATTCCCAGAAAAATTTTTAATAATTTTTTTTTTTGAAAAATTAACTTTAGGATAATGTTCTGAAAGATTTCAAAGTATTTCCAAAAAATGGTCAATTTTGAAATTATAAAAATGTTGAGAAAATTATAATTATTTTAAAATTTTGTATTAAAAGTAGCTAGAAAAATTTTAAGTTATTTTGCGGATGATTTAAAGAAAATTTTTTTATTTTGCAGAATTAAAAAAAATTGTATTTTAAACAATTTTCAAGTTTTAAAAAATAAAGTAAAATTATACTTTCTAAACAAATTTAATTAATTTTAATGAATCCAGTTGAAAATTTGCTTTTCTGTATAACTGTTTTCATGGATTTTAGTTTAAGATTTAAAGCGAAACGGGACAAAAAATTAGAAGCTTTTTAAAAATTCGTAAAACTTTTAAGAGAACAATAAAATTGTCTCAAGATTTCTGGTTAAATTTCAAATAATTTCTTTGATTTGAAAAAGGGATTCTAGAAGACATTTAAATCAGACAAATAAGACAAATTCGAAAAATTTTAAAAGACATTAAGAAGTTTTAAAAATAATTCGTTGCATTTTTTAATAATTTGACAATGCAGTTTAAAGACCTAAGCATTTAAAAATACTAAGCGTTTAAATTCGAAGATTTTTTATTAAAAAAAAACCTTTTTAGTTGAACAACTGCAAATATAAATAAATAAATTTTTTAAAAATTAAATTGTGCTTTAAAATTTTTTAAATAAATAATAATTGATTCGCAATTTGCCTAATTGCCTAAATGCCTAAATTGAAAACAAATATAGATTTTGGCTAATTTATTTATTCAGAAGAATAAAAAAAATCATACAAAAATAAAAAATGATTGTTTATTTTGAAAATTTAATTTTAAGAAAATATTTAAAAAGGTTTAGAAAGATTCAAAAAATTATCAAAAATTAATGTGGAAGATTTTTATAGTTTTTTTTTTTAATTTTTCAGGATATTAAAAAAAATGTGTTAGGAAAAATTCGAATCATTTTAAAAGAGGTTTAGAAGTTCTGAAAAAATTAAAACAATAATTTAAAATTTGAAAAAATGTAAAACAACATGTTAGTGTTTCTTTATTTATTTTTTCTTATTTTGATTTATTCTTCATTATTACTTCAAATGGAAAAAATGTTGGCGTTAGAGTTTGATTTTTTAAATTTTATTGACCGTGAAAAATGTTTCCGAACCGGGAAATGTCCGAGAATTTTTTTCTTTGATTAAAACGGTTCCCTTTTAAATAAACTTTAATTTATCTAGCGAATTTAGGATCAGATTTTTAAATATTAAATATTTCGTGGTTTATAACCTGTTGAAAATTAAAATAAATATTACGATTTATTTTTTTGTTAAAAATTAATTTGTGAACTTCAAAAATAAGTATTTTAGTTAAAATTGGTATTCCCTTTAAATTCAGCTGTTTTTTTATTTATTATTACAATTTTTTTGTTAGGAAGTCAACTATTTAATTTTTCGTTGAAAATTCCCTTTTTTTCTTTGAAAATTATTTTTCTTAAAAGAAATTTTAACTATTGTTACAATTGAACTGTATAATTGGAAATTCAGTTTTTTTAATCTGAAAATTTCACTATTCCATTTTTGGTTTCAAATTATTTTTTAGTTCTTTACTGAAAGAACATTTCGTAGTACATATTATCCAAAGTTTATATTTTTTGTAGATAAAACTAAAAAAGAAAATATTTTAAAATTGAAAACTCATCTGTTTTGACAAAAACTCGTCTTCATTTTTATTGATCATTTTTTTTTATTTTAACGTTTGAAGTTTCTTCTCTTTGATTAAAAATTATTCTTTTATTTGTTTTTGTTTTATTTTTGGTTAAAAAACTGCTATCTTTTATTTGAAAAATTACATGATTTTTTGAAAATTTGTATTTCTTGGTTAAATGCAACGGCTTTTAATTTAAAATAGATTTTGGTTGAAATATCAAATATTACATTTTACTTTGTTTCCTGAAAATTCATCTCTTTGGTTTAAAATAAAATATTTTTGTGAAAATCAGTATTTTTTTCGTTAAAAATTTATTAACTACCTTTTTTGAAATCTTTGAATTTATAATCTTTATGAAACTTGTATGAAGTCTTTAAAATATTTGTGAAATCTTTTGTACTTTTAAAATTTTGGTAAAATTTTTCTAAAATTGTTGTAAAATTGTTGTAAAATGTTTAGAAACCTTTTGAAATCTTAATGAAATCTTTTAAATATTTTTGAAATTTTTTCTATTAATTCAAAATCATTAAACTACTTGAATTCTGTTGAAATCTTTTTAAATTTTCGTAAAATCTTTTAAATCCTTGACATATTTGTAATTTTTTTTAAATGTTCGAAATCTTTGCGAAATCTTCTACATAAATTTTAAGTTACTTAAAATCATTAAAACGTTTTGAAATCTTTGAAATCTGATGCACTGTACCCTTTTTGAAATCTTTGAATTTTCAATCTTTATGAAAATTTGGTGAAATCTTTTAAATATCTGTGAAATCTTTTGTATTCATTTTAAATCATTAAAATATTGTGAAATCTTTTTTAAACTTTTTAAATTTTCGTAAAATCTTTTAATTCCTTGAAATCTTTGCATTTTGTAAAAATATTTGTGAAATGTTCGAAACTTTTGTAAAATCTTTGAGATCTTTGAGAAATCTTCTAAACAAATTTGAAATTGTTTAAAATCTTTAAAATCTTTAAAATCTTTTGAAATCTTTGCAATCTGATGTACTGTACCCTTTTTGAAGTCTTTTGTATTAATTTGAAATTATTAAAATATTGGAAATTTTTGTGAAATCTTTTTCAATCGTTTAAAATTTTCGTAAAATCTTTTAAATCCTTGAAATCTTTGTATTTTTTACAAAATATTTGTGAAATGTTCGAAATCGTTGTAAAATCGTTGACATTTTTGCAAAATCTTCTAAACGAATTTGAAATTGTTTAACATCTTTAAAATGTTTCGAAATCTTTGAATTTTTAATCTGTATGAAACTTAGATGAAATCTTTGAAGTCTTTGTGAAATCTTTTGTATTTGTTTGAAGTCAGTAAAATATTTTAACTCTTTTTTAAATGGTGAAACAACTGTTAATATTATAAAAGTTTTATAATATTTCGAAATCTTTAAAATTATTTTGTGGCCATTTAAAATCCGGCCTTTAAAATTAAAATTCTGGAAGTTTGTTTTCTTCAACTATTCTGTGTTATAATTCTGGAATTTTAAAATGTTTTGGAATCAAGTGGATTAAAAAATTCTAAAATTGGAAGAATCTTAAATCTTCTTGAAGGGCTTAGCATTTCCTTAAATATTCCTTTTATTTTCAAGATTTTCTGTAAATTCTGAAATATTTTGGAATCTTTTAGACCCAATTTACCTATTTTTACAGTAAAAACTGAAAAAAGGCAATTTTTATCTTTCAGGAAGCGTCCGATTTATCCAGTTACTTTATGGGGATGAATATCTACGACCAGAGAGGTGGAGGCGATAGTCAACCAACGCCTCCTCATCCACATTCTTATCCTCCGCCTCCGCCTTCTTCGAACCAAACTCTGCAGAATGTCCAGTCTGTTCCACCCAATTTCTGGCAGTCGCCTAATCCACTTCTGGTAAGTAAATTCTGTTTTTTCCCCCTTAGTTTCGGGACGTTCCATTTCAAAGACAAAATTTTATGAATTTATTTTACTATTTTTTAAATTTATTTTCTGGTGTGTAAGGTATCAAATAATTGTGCAAAACGTAAAAAGAACGTATTTTTCAAACAAAGCAGTTAAATTTTCGACTAAAAGAGACGAGTTAACAAATTGTTGATTTTTCATTTTGCAAAGATGAATTTTTAACAGGAATGTCATTTTTAATCAAAAGAAATCATATTTTTATTTAGGATATACAAGTTTTTGACTAAAAATGGAATATTTATGTTTTCAGTTCAGAAAATTAATTTTCAATAAAAGAAACTAATTTTCAACTAGTTAAATAAAAATAAAAAATTAGAATTTTTAGCAAAATAGTTGAAATTTCCACCGGATTATGAGTTTTCAATAAAAAAGTGATTTTTCAGACAAAATAGTTAATGTTTCAGATAAATAGTTTAAATTTTAACCAAAATGATAATTTTTCAACAAAAAAAATTAATTTTTGCCTCAAAAGGACGAATTTTGAACAAAGTACACGAATTTTCTAGAAAATATTTGGATTTTTGACAAAAAAAAGAGTTTTCTACCGGGTTACATATATCATTTTATATGATAGATCATTTTTAATAAAAAATTTTTTAGATGAATATTTTAATTATTAACTAAATAGTTGAAACGAAAATGATTATTTTATTTTTTAAAAAAGAAAATTAATTTTTGGCTCAAAAGGACGAATTTTCGAAAAAAAGTGCATGACAACCAAATATTTGAAATGAAAATTATGATTTTTCAAAAAATAAAATTAATTTTTTGCTCAAAAAGACGAATTTTCAACAAAGTGCATGAAATTTCTAGAAAATAGTTGAATTTTTAAACCAACATTATCAATTTTTCACAAAAAAGTGAATTTTTTAGAAGTTTAAATACATAGTTTTATAATATATAATGTTTAATTGATTTTT
>JAAAKG020145154.1:0-10952 GCA_010014905.2 Druon quercuslanigerum | reverse complement strand
AAAGCTAGTGAAACCTATAACAACGAACAGTTAGCGTGGTTACTGTTGGCCATTTTGAGAATTTTGAACTTGACTAGCGGAGTTAGGTGCGGGAAGTGCAACCGCTGCGCCACCTGGCGTATACTCCTAACGGAATCAAAGTATGTTCAGACACTCTTGCCATTGTGAGTGACCACCGCCTGGGAGTAAGTATTCGAGATGTATAATGTTTGATGCATTTTACTCTCCTCTGATATTAAATACAAAGCCGTGTGTTTCAGCAGCCTTCTTGGCTGCTCTATACAAACCCTGGTGGACAGAAAGATGTACATTTAATTTATTGCAACACGGATTCTACTTTAAATTTCCCGTGTGAAGGTATTCACATTTTTTGTACAGCGTTAAAAACTTTAAAAAAATACATTACCTGTCATTAACATAGGCTAAAGGCGACTTCAAGCGCGTCTAACGGAATACTACTCAAGCGCATATGGATGCCCTTGAAGCAGCCTTCAGCAGAAGTTATGAAATTTTATTAAAATTTGTAACGCTGCAAAAAAAAGTATTGCAAATAATTCCTGACCTTCTAACGGCAATTTCAATAAGTGCAATCATTTAAATGTTAATCTTGCATTTTTTTTAGCTTTTCTTGCGTGATACGGAAGGAGTACGATAAGGGTACGCTGCGCTATAGAGTACCTTCTCCTTTCATTCATTCCGCCAGGGGAAACGCTGCGTTGTCTACCTTTTCGTATTTCCTGACAATTTTAAGAAAATCTCGTCCATTTGCGACCATATATGTTGTGCCCTTGATGGCGTGACATGCAAAGTCGCGGAATTGATGCATAAATGGGCGATCTTTTGTTCATGTACATAACATTTAGTAATCCGATGTCGAGGGCTCTAAGCACGCCATTCGTCCATGGAAACACTTCGAATAAATAATTTAGTACCGGGATAGAAATCACGTTCGTTGCAGATACTTTGTTCTTCGGTGATAGATCAGAAGACCAACTCTGTCCAGGTAAAAGTAGGTCTCTCCAGTTCCAAGGCGTCACATAGCGCTTCTATCTACTAGGTCAGGGTCCTGGGAAATACCAGTAAGTATCCCTCGCCTTAAACGAATCTTAGCCAATTTGTCTAAGCTAAACTCTATTCAAATATCCCGAGTGTACTTCACTTCAAACCTTGGAGCTAAATTCCGTTTTTCTGAATTTCTTGGATAGATATTGCGATCATCCCTCTAAAATTTATGAATGACCCTATGCTTTCGCTATCAAGCTTTGCCGCAGAAGTACACTTGGTAGCAAGATTCGATTTATTACAATTGATGGGTCATTTCTGTTTAAAATGTGAAGTACCCCATTTTTTGGCTGTTTCTGAAACCTTGTATCAAACAAACCGGAAACGCTCAATATTTCTAATATGACTGATATTGAAGACTAATTCATGTACTATGATTCTAGTTTTTCAAAAAGGACCCCACGGAAAAATATTTGGTCTTGATTTAATCTTGGGTAAAAACTAATCTAAGACAATTTCAAGTTGTTCTGTATATCTAGCTCTCAAGACGGAACCATAATATTCTCGATTTTTTAAAGACTAATATTTTCGACTTGGAAGACAAAAAATGTTTTTAGATCAAGGCCGCCGAGGGTCATCCCTGATCCGTTTTAAATTGTATAGATTCACTGAAAAAAAGGATACTGGCAGCAAGTATGCTTTAGATAGCCGTCTCCGGATCCTCGTACTCCCTATCCATATTTTTGCGAACGCCAAATTGCAATGTTTCAGAGCAAGGCTACACGAGATAGCCCTGGCTAGTATTAAAATTGGCCTTGGAGCGAGCCCTTAGATATGTGTTACACTAATCCCAGTGGATATTCTTTCGTATAAGGTAGAATGTTAAATATTTTGTACCGTTAATTTAGGTTGCAAGTCGTTTTAATATTATGAAAATTGTATTAATTCAGAGTCGTTTAAAATTATTTTAAATTATAATTATTATTTAGAATTGTAATTTTTATAATGTACAAAATATGACAAACAATAATACAAATACGGTCAACAGAAGTTTTATTAACAGTAAGAAAGAAATAATCATTAAATGGCATAATTATATTACATTTTATTTAAAAATCAAATAAACAAGCATTTTTATAAAAAAAATATATAAAAAATACGGATAGTGAGAATCGAACGCTCAACCTTGTGGTTATCAGACAGTGGCTCTAACAGAGAGCTTTGGCACATACGTTTCATTGAGGAGAGTATCAATTCAAACCAAAAAAGCATACCTAAAGGTCCCCTTGTTAAATGATTTAATTTTAGTTGTAAATATTGGTATTGACATGTTTTCATATACATTTTTAATTGCATATAAATTATTGGTTAGATTGCAGAATAGGGGCGTCACCTTTGTTTTGGCTGGATAAAATTTTGTTTTGTCACTATATCAGAATAATCACAAACAATCATTAATCTTTAGCAATAATTAATTATATATATTTTATGTCTTATCTTTCCTTTGCAAATGTAATAAGAACCTTTTATAGATTTATAACTTAATTAGTCAATTATTGACGTGAGAGTAATCGATATCGATTAATCATTTAAAAATATGAGATCTGTTTTACTAAAATACTGGGATATTTTCCATGCTTATCTATTGCATATGTAGGTTCAGTATGTCGGATAGCAATCGTCTGCATCTAACGACAGCTAGCTGCTAGATACTAGCTACACCGATCCAAGATGATTCGACTCAAAATACTATTAGGATGCGGAGCACAACCATATAGCATGCCGAGGCTAAGCAAAATATGCTGACGGCAGCAATCCTGTTTTTCAGTATTTTTTATGTTATTTAACTTCATGGTATTTATTTTTCATGTATTAATAATGTTGTAAATCTGCAGTAAGTATGCTCTTTGTATGGCGAATCAAAAATGTGGACCATTTTTTCCTCTCGCCAATGGTCACAATTTCTAATTTGAAAACCCGTTATTACAAAATTACGAGTTTTATCGATTGTAACATTTTTATCTTTGGCACATGTCGGGGAGGGGTGGGTTTTTTTTTTATATCATAATTAGATCCTTTGCTCAATGGCAAATGTGTTTCTGTTTTACTACAGCCAGATTAGCGCAATGTCTTTAATTTTCTTTTTTTGTGTATAACCTAACAGCTATTTAATTGTATTAAACAATTAATCAGCTGGGTTTTATGTTCTAAAATTATTTTTGTTGTAGCCGCACAAAAGGAGCCTATTCCACTGCTTGCGGATTGAATCCAAATTCCTAGGCCAGTCAGTAAAGAATTTTATGGTGTCACAATTATAAATTGGCAACGACTGATATTCGAGTAGGGTTTACACCTGGGAAGAAGGCCAGTATGTTGTAAACAAGAAATTCGAGTCAGAAAAAAGTGCACACTGGTCAAAGTTTGCGAAATCATGTTTTTTGAAGATTTCGACCAAGGTATGCATCGGGGGGGGGGGCGTTCATTATTACTGAAGGATATTATAAAAATGTACAATTTGCTTGGTCGAACTTCGAGATCGGTTAATTTGTTTACTTGAAAAAAAATCAAGCCCGTAAAAATGGATCACTTTCCAATTTTGGAAATAATGCACGCAGGTCCTTTAGAATGTTTGAAAATAAGTATTTTTGTAAGCTTGTGCAAAATTTCAGCTTAATGTAGTAAATACTTTGGCAGGAAATCTGTTTGTTGTTGACAGATAGTCGGTTTTTTCAGGGGTTGTACTTTTGAAAAAAAAATGTTTCAAAGCAATGAAAGGCTGGAATTGTAATTCCCAACATCTGCTGTACCTAAAACACTACTCAGATATTTTTTTTCTGAATTTAGTTGGTCAAAAATGGCTGAAAGCAACAAAATTGGATTTTTCTTATAAAAAAATTAAATAACTTTGTTGCATTTCGTCTTAAAAAATTGCGTTTTGAATCTATGATCAGTTTTGAGTTCTGAATAAAGAAACAAAAAAGCAAATAGCTCCACGATGATCAAGATAAAAGATAATCCTTTTTTCGTAACCTTTACAGCAGGTGCAATTTTTAAGATAGGAAGCTAACATTGTAACAATATGTAGATGGAAAATTGAGCTATTTCTAGTAAAATGGTCTCAACATTAATTTGTGACCTCAGTATTTGCAATCGCCCTGAATTTAGGGAGGAATTCGCGCTCAAATTGAATTAACATTTTCAAATTGCCTCCTATGTAAAAATCTAGTAAACGAAGCGACATATTAAGACAATGTTTTTTATTTTGGCTAACTTTTTGCACTGATCATAAATCCTACATCAAAAGTTCGCCAACTGTGAAAGTAATGCTTCAAATGTATAAAATAATGTCATATTGTTTTCGACTTTCTTCAGTAAGTTAGAAAGAAATGTGTAATTAATTGTTAAAAAATTGTCCATGAGTACACTGAGTTCTTAATAATTTCTTTCAACTGAGTTTTTTAATCTTATGATTTGTCCCATCTTTCTGTTTTTTAACTGGGACTCGAAATAAAATTGAAATTTTCGACTCCACTGCAATAAAAGAGAAATAGAAGATGGAATGACCAAGGCTCACAGGTAAAAACTTTTCTACAATTACTATATTGTACCCTCCGCAGGTGTTATCAAGGGATACTGCACCTTATGTTTCTGTACCATTTTCTGAGTAATGACTAAGCATTGACGTTGCAAACACCGTTATTTTTATTAAAAATAACCGATGTCTGATACAAATATGAAGACTGATAAAAATCTGAAAATCTTTATGATCTTATTTAGGAAAAATACCAATTTTTGTACAAAAAATCTATTGCAAACTATGAGTCGCATTTTTTCAAATTAAATAAATTTTATTTAAAATAACCTGTTTCCGATCAAAAGCGCTAACACAACCTTACATTGTTAAAAAATTTCAAATATTCTTTCAAACTTAATGGATCTTTCCGGAGAAAATCGCTATAATCTTCTTTGAAATGTGTGAAATATAATTTATTTAAAAAAAAATTCATTGGATTCAAATGTAATAATTTTTGGTAACAATTACCCGAGAGCGAGAATGTACACGAAGAAAAATGATTCTGCAAAAGTTACAGGATTTTCAGTTAAAATAGGGACAGCATAGCAAAACAAATTTTTTGGCTTCTATTAAAATATAAAATTAGCAGATCAACGACTGTTTTTGTGGTGGATATGAATTTCACTCATACAAACTGTGGGGCAGACTTTAAAGAGATTCTGAAAATCCTTCACTCTAAAATATGGAACTGTGCACTTCATTTTGATCTTTTTCAACTTAGTATAAGTAACATATGTGAATTTCAAGTATCATTAAATATTTAAGTTATTATTCAAAGAAAAAGTGTAAAGTGACTGGGGCTTAAAGCGTCAATTACAAAATACATGTTTCACAATATTTATATCTTATAGAATAATCTTATTAGGAATGTTTTTCTTATGATACATTATTATGATCATTATCATTGTGGAATTATTATATTTTTTATTCAAAGCTTTTACTTGGGTTAACCCGATTAAACATCTTAGCCACGGAGTAAGTCAAGTGACTGATGAGATTAGCATGTCATAAGTTAATTCAATACGATGCTTGAAACCTTTTGCGATGATGTTGTAAATATACAATTACGAGTGGCCGCGAGTGTGGAGGTGACAATAGTCACCTTTGGATGGTATATCTTGCGCGCACATTGCCCGTAGCCGCAATCCCAATGAGATGAATAGATGCATGCTTCAAATTCCTGCATATGGTCTTTATTTCATGCCTTAACTCGCTATTTGCATTTTCATCGCTTTTTTTGCTGCTGAACCTCTGCTTCTGCTTCTGGTTGTATAAGGCCATCAACCTCTGGAGTATGTGGTGGTGTTTGATCGTTAAAAGGTTGAGGAAGAACATCAATAGCCCCTGCTTGACCTTGTGATGCGGCTTCCTTTGACTGATGTTCATTGCCGTCGTTTTTTCCATGCCAAATCAACCTATTGCTTAATCTCCATTGCTGGGTCTTCTGTGACGTGTAATTTAGTCCTGATGTCCTTCACCGTAGCGAAAAGATATCTTATTGCGGCTTTCTGTATAATAGGATACTTTGCAGCAAGTTTCGTTCTTAAATTGCATCCTTTTTACCAGGTTTTTATTAACACGCTTTCTTGTCTGTACTAATCTCATGCGATTTGCAAGTCTTTTTCTAGAATTGATTACTTTTTATAATCAGAATGTGTGTGAAGAAGTGATTGAGAAATTACCAGAACTCAGATGTGTGAATGGTACTTTTACACATACTTACACATACTTTTATACGTCACTGGTTCGATATTCTTAGCAAGACTTATCGTAAATATTTCAGTTGTCCAATTCGGTGTGTAACCTTTCTCAAAAACATGCTTACATTTACTTACACGTACTTTGTCACCAACTTTAAATTTAGCTTTGTCAACTGCTTTTTTCACATTATAGTTTTCTTATACGTTAAAGAACAATTTTTCTCATTTTTTTAGTAACATATTTCAGTTTTATTCTAATAGTCTGACGTTTACTGTCGTAAGATAAAATTAAATCTTTCAAAATATCAATCCACTTATAATCACCCTGCAAGCTAAATTTCATCCATATTTTATTTTTCAAAGTAAGATTAAATCGCTCGCAAATTATTGCTTTCATATTACTAAATTTCGAGTACAAATTTATCTTATATTGTTTCATAATATTTTCAAACTGCAATTTTTAAACTTATTTACCTCTACTAACATGTGAATTTTTTAGTACGCCTCCTTTGTCCAGTATAGATCCCATGGCTGCAACTACATTTTCACCCTTCTTGGATTTAACGAGAATAGCTCAAGAAAATTTGGAAAATATGTCAATTGCAGTTACAATGTACTTGTATCCCTTTTTTCTTTTCTATGAGCTTGCATTTCAACAAGATCTGCTTGCCAAGTCTCATCAATGCCACGGATACCAAAGTGTCGAAATTGGTAGTTTCTTCTAGCAGGCCTATGTAGCTCCTTCACCAGTTGCAGCTTTTTGGCATCCATTTTTGAGTGTTTTCTGCTTGGCATCCAACTTATAAATGAGATCTGAATTACGATGCGCCAGTTCTTGAGTTGAATCCACATCAATTTTTAAAATATGTAAAATTTTATTTGTAGAGGTTTCTAGAGTTAATCATCATGTTTTTGTGAACAACTTCAGTTAGCAAGGAAGCTATGGCATCATTCAGAGTTTGAATTTCTTGCTGTAACACGTGCTGTATTATATTTTAAGTTACTGCATCATTTAGATCTTTTTCATCAGCTGCATTGCAATGCTTTTTCTTCCTGATATCATAATGTCCATCGGTGGTGAATTCGAATCGAACTGCTTGTTGACCTCGACGTTCCATCTTAGCTCGCTTAATATGACAACCGAACACATCGATAATCATTTTGCAAATGACCAAAATATTGACAAAGCATTGTTTAATAAATAATTCTAGCCTCTCGTAATTCTTCAATAATTTAATACAATTTCATTTGTGTGACTTAGATTTCCAACTGCTTAAGATGCTAACAGTAAACGTAATCTATCAACCAATTCACTCAGATCATCCCAATAAATGTAGTCTAATTTATTACCATCTGTGCTAATAATATTCTTGGAATTAAACCTTTACCCATTGAAGAGTGCTTTTCATTTTTTTTATTTTTATTTTTCAAAGGCAAAACGGGAATTAGCTTTTTTTATGACATTTGTATATTTAAAAGACTTATTATCAGGAAAATCTCCACCAGATCTCTAAGGTTTTCGATGTAAATTTGTTGAAATTGCAATATTTTTATAATTTTCAAGGTCTTCATTATTTATAATAGTAGTATTTGGTATCTTTTTAAACAAAAGTTCAAGCAAGCCTAGAGTCGTTGAATAGTTTACAGTACCTATATTAATAAGATTTTGATTGAAAATTATCGAACAATCTCCAGTCATTAGTCATTCTTTCAATAATTTTCTTACACCATTACCATTATCTATATCACTCCTTCTCTCTCCCAACTTTTGAAGATAATAAATTGCTACATCATTTAATAAAAACGGAGCTGATGTTTCTAACTCCCCTGGAGCTTCAGAATCGTTTGCCGATAAGAATGAAGTTTCATTATCTTGATCATTTTGCTCTTCATCTACATTTTGCAACTCTTGCCCAAAATCTTATTCAGATTCACTATTCATTTTATTTTTCATTTTATTTTTGACTTCAGTTTCGACTGGATCAATCCTTTTAACAGTTTCAAAACCGTTAATTATTTTCTCAAGTGTCGTCAAATCGCTTCACTAGCTTTAACAATTTAATGCAAGATATGTTTTTGCTTGTGAAAGCCCTCCCTTCTCACAGATAGACATGTTAATGCCGTAGTGTTCAGAGTGCAACTGCCTCTATGTAGTCAGTACATACATATTTATTGCTTTTCCAGATTAACAAAACAGTGAAAACCTTCTGTACACCTACCTTAATTCATATTCCATTCTTATCATCATGCCAGTAAGCTAAACACACCTTTTGAAATTGTGAATAAGGCATGCCAGTATTCACATGATCACCATACATATGCTTGAGATTCATCTTATCTTGTTTAAACAATACAAGCAAATTACCATTATCACGCATAAGATGTTTATGAATACGAGCATATGACTGGCTCAAATAGAAACAATCAGAATCCTTGTGATAGTACTCAACGCCAGCTACCGACTGAAGAACTTTTTCTACAAATTTGTATTTGGTGGATATAAACATTTACAGTTAACATAAACAAAACAAAATATTGCTCGTACACTGTTTGGTAAAAAATTTCCATGCCGTTTTTCATTTTTCTCATTTCGTTTTCTCATCTTGACTATGACTGAGTAAAAAACTATAAGTGTCAGGTTTATGCAGCTTGACTCTTCAGTTTGCTGAATAAAATCATTAATAATCTTCCTGTAGAGTTCCATTTTTCTGGATAACAGTACCGTGGACCATGCACGTAATTGGCAAAACGAAATGCTCGAGGTGATCCTGGAATCAATCCTCCTTACGCTGCTTGTAAGCAGCACGATATATCCTGCTGACAAAATAGAGAAAATATAGAGGCTAGAAACTCAGCTGATGGTGTACTAGCTGAAAAAGCTTGGAATCGTGTCTTTGCTGAGGAGGCAGGCTTGGATGAAAAGGCAGCTGCTTTGGGAATAAGTAATGCAATGAAAATTGAATTAAAATTCGACTTGGGTCTGAAAAATAAAAGCTCTACTACCACATTAAAAAAAAATTGTTACAGTAGCTGAAAAGTCAATAATACCTAGTAATAGTGCTCAAACCTTCAATGAGTCTGCTCTCAGAGGTGCACGTGCAGCTTTAAAAAAGACTGGTGGACAAACAAATGTACAGAAACCCCGAATTTTAGCAGTTCCAAAGAAATTAGATGGTTGGCTACCCTTTCTTACACCTATCTTTGCCGGTCTAGGTGCTGTTAATGATTTAAATACTGCAAAACGGCAGCTTAAAGAAAGCTAACGTCATAAAGAAGCAATGGAAGCCATTTCTGTGGGGAGGGGTTTTTATTTGGAACCGGATAAAAGAGGATTAGGACATCATCTAAAACCAAATACTCAAGGAGGAGGACTTAAGTAAAAATCAAAAAACTTAAAGTGACTCTACCTGACCGAGCATTAACCGATGCAGACCACGTAAATATGAAGTTAATCTTGATGATAAAAACAATCTAGGAACTCATTGTGTTGTGTTTAAAAAGTTTAACAATAAAATAATTTATTTTGACCCCTTTGGTAACCTCAGGCCACTTTACGAACTCTTTAAGTATCTAGGTTTTGGTAGCATAAACTATAATCATAAAAGGTTTCCAAAATTATGAAACATTTGTATGCGGAAATTTATGTCTAGAAAATTAGTATTTTCCTTTAATTGAGTTGTCTCCATACAAAAATTACGCTCTTGGTCTTGTTGAATTTCTAACCTTCAACTCAATTCCCAATGTAGACAGTGGTCAAAATAAATTCTACGTGGGCAAATATATAATTGACATACCTGCACGAAGTTATGAAATAGGCGATATACAGCGCTATCTGCAGAATGTTTGAGTAAAAGAGGGTATTGAAATTCATATTAAACCTAATAATCATACATTACGAAGTCAAATATATTGCAGTCAAGGTATATTACAACCTAATAAACATCATGAATCTGACCAACCAGTATGCATAAGTGAAATAACTGCTCTCAGAGTTGAATGTAACATAACTACAGGAGCGTACATCAATGTTCAAAAAGTGCACACTATTCATGAATTTTTTCCCGCTTTAACCAACAGAAATTATAACACTCAAATTGCACATCAAGTCCTTACGATAATGGATGCTGCTTTCAATAAAAAGGTTGGAATCGGCTATAATACTTCAGTACAGCGACAAGAAGCTGTCAAAGGGATAACATCTCAAAACGTGCTACTGCTGACAAGGCTGGGTTTTGAGGTCATGCGATTTGCAAAATAAGAGAATAAAAAGATTCAAGATTTTTTGTGCTTGTATCTGTATCTTTGTATATCGACGTTTAATTTTTTGTCATGCAGGGGGAAATTTTAAATATTGATTCGCCCATTATTTTTTTGTCGATCAGGCACATCATCTCTACACCTCCTAAACTAAAATATCCTAAAATGTTCGTGCTGAAATTTCTAGTTGTTTCAATTATTCCAAAATATCTGATGTGAAATTATTTCTGAGAATAATGCCGTAAGAGTGACAGAGATGGTAACAAAGCACTCTTAGTGCCGCATTGTGCCTATGGATGCAGGTCGTTCGTGCATGAGTTGGACAACTAGATAGTATGTGTTCTAGATGCTCGGAATGTGCATGGCACGCCCTGCAGCTATCGTCGGGAATGTCTTGGCTCAAAATGTAGCGACGGTAT
>JAAAKG020145153.1:0-10952 GCA_010014905.2 Druon quercuslanigerum | reverse complement strand
GTGGTTCAAAGCCAGCAGTGATTTTTAATAGTGCTTGCGTCAATCGATCTCATAATTTCCGACGGTAGTGTATCTTTTTGAATAATTTTCAATCTCTATGGTAGAAAGAGATAAAAAGAAATGCACTGAGAGACTTTTCATCCGTGTAGAAATACTTCTAATCATATCCTTGATCTATCTACGTCAATCTTTTTCTATCTTTCTGTCAATATAAATTCCCGTCTATCTTTTTCAATCCCTTCTTTATCTCATCTTATCCAACGTCCATGGACGTATATCATTGCCTATCTCTTTTCTAATTTAAATTCGAGTCTATCTTTTTTATTTCCCTCCTTTTTTCTACCTTATCCTATCCTTTATTTATCCACGTCAATTTTTTCCTATCTCTCTGTCAATCTTAGTGCCCGTCTATCGTCCTATCTATCCTATACACCTACCATCGTCTATATTTTTCTATTTCTTTGTCATTCTAAATTTACTTTTATTTTTTTTTAAATCCCCTATTATCTATCTCATCCCATCCTTTATCTATCAACATCAATCTTTTTTCTACCAAAAGGCTAGTTTTCAACCAAATACATCAGTTTTGAAACTGTTAATTACATTTTCAACCAAGAAGGATAACATTTAAACTAAAAAAAGAATACTTAAATTTTTAATGTAAAAAATTACTTTTGAACAACGACGAAACGAATAATTAGTTAGTTGAATTCAACGAAAAAATACTAATTTTTAAGTAAATAGTTAAATCTTCAACCAAGTAAGTGAATTTTAAACAAAGAAGATTGTTTTTCTTTCCAAAAAGACAAATTTTCAAGCAAAGTTGATGGGATGAGGATTGTAAAAAGAAAAAGAAGGACAGAAAGGATTTAAGAAAGTGGACAAAAGAAAAAAAGTAATGAGGAAGAATATAAGAAAAAAAAGAAAGAGTATGATCAAAAGAAAGAGGAAGAGAATAAAAGGTTTGAGGAAGAGGCGGAGAAAGCTAGGACGGAAGAAGAGGCATGGAAGGTAGTAAATAGAGAAAGAAGAAGAAAAAAAGTAAACCAAGATATTGAAATGGTAGAATGAAAAAGATATTTTTTGGATTTTCTAGGAGAACTAGAAAGAAAAGTTATAAAGGGAGGAAAATATGGTAGAGAAAGAGATGAGGAAGAGGACATAACAAGGGAAGAAATAGTCAAGGTGTTAGGAACAATAAAGGATGGAAAGGCACCTGGTACAGATGAGATTCCAAATGAAGTAAGGAAATATAGGGGGACAGAACTAGAGGAATGGGCATGGATAATGTACAATCGAGTATGGAGAGGAGAGAGGTAGCGAGAGTTATGGAAAGAAGGAGTAGTGATACCAACAGTAAAGACAGGAAGAGGAGAGGAGGTTAAATATTATAGGGGTGTGACGCTGATGCCAACACTGTATAAAGTATATGTAACTGTTTTGTCGGAGAGATTGAAGAAAGAAGTTGAGGAAAAAAAGATAGAGCTACCGAATCAGACAAGGTTTAGAAAAGGAATAGGGGGAGGGGGGGTTGACAACATGTATGTTCTGAACTATCTAGTAAATAAGAGGATTAAAAGGGGGGAAAGGGGTCAATGTTAGCAATGTTCGTGGACTTAAAGGCAGCGTTTGACTTAATAGACCGAGACGAAATAGAAACAGTTATGGTGAAAAGGGGGATCAGAGAGGGATTAATAAAGAGAGTATGAAGTATCGGAAATTTTTAGAGAGACAAAAAGCAGTGTAAAGGTAGGAGATCAAGTAGGAGATAGTTTATGGTTGATGAGAGGAGTGAGGCAAGGATGTCCTCTGAGTCCACTTCTATTTAATATATTAATATCAGACTTGGAAGAAAAAATGAGGAAGGAAAAGATATATACACTGGCATATGCAGACGACTTAGTGCTAATGACAGAGGATGAAGAAGGGATGGCGGGCTTAATTACAGGATTAGAGAAATATTTGGATGAGAAAAAGCTGGATTTAAATGTAAAAAAGATCAAGTTCATAAGGTTTAGAAAAGGAGGGGAGAGACAGAAAGAATGTACGGGGATATGGAGGGGAATAAAGGTAGAAGAAGTGAAGGAGTTTAAATTTTTGGGATATATTTTGCAAAAGAATGGAGTTCATAGAGCTCATATGAGAGAAAGGATAAAAAGGCAGCAGGGGTAATGAAATAGATATGGGGAATTGGAAAAAGAAGGTTTAAAAAAATTGCAGAAGGAGAATGTGGTTATTTGGCAGCTGGTATACCCGGTATTAATTTATGGGGCAGACATATGGAGATGGAAAGAAAGGAAAGATAGTGAAAGTTTACAAGAAAGATATAGAAGGTGGACATTAGGGGTAGACCGGAGAAAGCCAAGATATATGATGAGAGAAGAAGCACAAAGAGATAAATTAAGTATTAGAGCGGGAAAGAGGGTATGGAAATTGGAGACGAAACTGTGGGAGGGAAAGGGAGGGGAGCTAGGGAGAAGGTGTTTGATAGAGGTAGAAGAGACGAGAAGGAGGGCGATAGAATTAAGAAGATAGGAAGAAGAAAGGAGGGAGTTCTTGAAAGCTAGAGATATAGAAGACCGCAATGGAGTAAAGTATGAAGAATTGGAAAAAAGTAGAGGGAAAGACAATTAATCTAATTATTTAGTTATTTTGGTTTAATAATTTAAACTTTTTGAATACCTCTTTCTCTATGTTATCCTACCCTCTATCTATCTGCGTCAGTATTTTTCTATCTCTATATCCATCTACATTCCCATCTATCTTTTTTAATCTCCTCTTCTCTATCTCATCTTATCCTGCATCTATCAACTTTTATCTTTTTCTATCTATTAGTCAATTTAAATGCATGTCTCTCTTCTTCAATCTTTTTCTATCTCAGTGGATCTAAATTAAAGACCATCCTTTTCAACCTCCTCTTCTCTATCACATTCTATACTACATCTATCAACGTCTATCTTTTTCTACGTCCTTGTCAATTTAAATTTACGTCTATATTTCTCAATCCTCTCTTCTCAAACTCATTCCATCCTTTATTATCTATCCACCTCAAGCTAAAGTTTTTACCGATAGGTGGCTGACGGTAAAAGTAACAAACAAGTGAAATCAGTCTTCAGGCCTATAAGTAGAGTCCCGGCAAATGGTTTTGCCAAGTTTAACACAGTTGTCGCCTAAGGTATGGAAACAGTTTATTTTGAATCCTGTTGTTACATAAAAATGGACATCATGTTATCTTTCAGATACGCTGCGAACGTCAAATTAATTCTTTAATAAATTTCCCAAATTTTGGATTTGTTCCCGTATTTTGTGCGATAAAAAATTTTAAGAGAATAAAAGTATAATTGTAAGAGAATTAAAGAGATAGAATAAAGATTGAAATTTATGATAAATAAGTAGACAAAAAGATAAAAAAAGATAGAAATCGTCGGTCACGAATTGCAAAGGAACAGATAAAAAAAGGAATAATTAAAAACAGGAGAGAAAGGGCGATTTTGCACAAAAAAGAAGAACAAATTCTTTAAGTAAAAGTAAGGTAGATTCCATATTTAGTTATAACGTCAAAATATATTGCAATTCCAAGAACATAGTTAAATTTTCGACAAAAAAAAGATTATTTTAACAAAATAGTAGTATTCTTAACTAAATAGATGCATTTTTATCCAAGACTTTTCAACCAAATAAATGATTTTTCAACCAAGGAAGATTAAAAAATAAAAAATGAATTTTTAATCCTGAAAGCCGAATTTTTCACTAAATAATTAAACTTTCAACAAAAAAGTTTAAGTTTTAACCAAATAGCTTAATTATTACCCTATACAAACATGAATTTTCAACAAAGCATTTAATTTTCTACCAAAAGTCTAGTTTTCAACCAGATATATCAATTGTGGACCAATTAATTACATGTTTAACCAAGAAGGATAACATCCAAACCAAAAAAAGGATAGTTAAATTTTTAATTAAAAAAATTAATTTTTAACGAGAAAAAAACGAATAATTACGTAGTTGAATTCAACGAAAAAATACGAATTCTGAAGTAAATTGTTGAATCTTTAACCAAATAGATGAATTTTAAACAAAGAAGTTCAATTTTCTTTTCAAAAAGATAAATCTTCAAGCAAAATGTCCAATACAAAAATTTAAGTGTTTTAAACAAATAGTTAAGGTATAAAGCAAATAAAAATTAATTTACAAAAATTTTCAACCAAATATTTGCATTCTTAACAAAAAAATTAATTTTTAATCAACAAGATTAATTTTCTACCAAAAAAAGCATTTTCAACAAAAGAAATTATATTTTTACCGAATAGCTGAATTTTCAGTGATTTGCCTTAAGATCGCTTTGCCTCGCCTCGCACGCATGAACCTACTTTCTCGCTTTGCCTCGCCTCGAACGCATGAACCTACGTTCTCGCTTTGCCTCGCATTGCCAATTTAAATTTTCACCCAAAAATATAAGAGTTAGATTATTCGATTAAACATTATTTTTTAACTAAGTACTTCAATTTTCAACCAAAAAGATGAATGTTTTGCAAAAAAACAAATCTTCAACAAACTTAATGACTTTTTAATAAAATTTTAGAATTTTTGAGCCAGACTAATTATTTACAAAACAGTTAAATTTTAGACCAGATAATATATACTTTTTAGCAATGTTGTTAAATTTTCAAACCGAAAATATGAGCTTTCATTGAAAAAGTAGATTTATAACTAAAAAAATTTCAAATAAAAAAAAAGTTAATTTCAATAAAAAAAAGTCGAAGTTTTAATTAAAATGATAAATCTCTAACCAAAAAAAGATTTTAATTTAAAACGAAAAAAAGTTTAGTCCCACCAGAAAAGATGAATTGTCAACTCAAAAAGATAAATTTTTAATCAATTAGTTAAATTTCTCGTTAAAAATTATTTGTAAACAAAAATTAAAACTTGAAATTTTCCGTTAAAAATTATTTTTACCCAAAAATAAAACGCATTTTTAACCAAATAATTATATTTAACCAGATTGCCAAATATTTAACCAAACGAGATGAATTTTGATCCAAAATATAACTGTGGCATTTTTAACCAAAAATAATTAACTTTAAGCCTAAAATAGTTTTTTTTTTATTTGCTCATTAGGTCCTATTAATTAAAATAACTCTTGCTATTTTGAAATGCCATCACTTACAAGAAAAAAATAAAAATTACATCCTAAGGGAAAAAATACTAATAATAATACGATAAATTGTTTAAATAATATGTAAAAAAATAGAAAAGGTAAGGTTTACCAGAAAATATTATTTTCTTGTTTTCAAATTTTCAAGAAAAAATAATAAACATTTTCTGGAAAACTACACTCTTTATTATTCTCAATATTTTTTAATAGTTTCTGCTAATAGAAGAAAATAATCCTTTTCAGGTGTATGTGTTCTAAACCAATTTAGAGACCCGGAGCATTTTTTCCCCCAAAAATATAATTTTTCTCATAAACGATGCAAGATATCGCAAAAGAACAAACACTATTTATCATAGAACTTTTTTGGACGTGCACAACTTTTAGCTTTAAATTCGTTCGTATCTGTCGTTGTTTGCGAGAAAAAAAGAAAATTCGATCTTATGAAAAAAATTCTTCTGACCACAAAAGTTATTTAGCCCGCATAAAACTCACAAGGAACTAAAAAAATGTTCATTTTTTAAGCGGCCAAAATTAAAAATATTTTTGAATCTTTAACTCATTTAATTCAAGGTCAAAAACGATTTAACATTTGCAAGTTTTTAATTAACAATCAGAAATTAATTATTTTTGAAAGTTTCGATTTAATCAAGATTATGCTAAATATAGATAGATAAATTAATGTTTATTTTTCGACCTGATGGCCGTAAAAAATTGACTTGCTTCAACTCCCATTTTCTTTACAGAATTTTCTTATAAATAAATCTTAAAAACTAACATCTATCCACAATTTATCTCTAAGACCGCTTGCCTTAAAATCGCTTTGCCTCGACTCGCACGCATGAACCTACTTTCTCGCTTTGCCTCGCCTCGAACGCATGAACCTCCTTTCGCGCTTTGCCTCGCATTTCCAATCCCTGCTTGAAATTGACTTCAAATTTTACAATTGAAAAACATAAATTACTTTTATTGCAATTAAATAAAAATATCTAATAATAGATTTTTTACTTCCAATCTTATAGTTTTGATATTATTTTCATATCTATTATACTAAAAATTAAATTTGAAAAATGTTTGAAGATATAAGAAATCAAAAATTAGAGTATTAAGTTATCGTAATTTAAAATGGCTATTTCCCGAATTTCTCCACATCGAGGCATTCTGTTTCAAAATCTTTTTTTTGCCAGAATATTAATTAGAATTAACTACATTTAATGTTAGACTGAAAAAAGAAGAACAGGAAAACCAAGATTCAGGCATTTACAATGTTTATAACATGTTATTTATTTATTGTTAATTCAGATACTAATTAAAAATATTATAAATTTCACGAGATTTTAATCTTTTTTCCAAATATTTTACAATTCTTGTTCATTTTTTATTTTAATAAACTTTGAAATTCTATGTGAAAAGCGATCCAACTTTGCAAGAACAAGCAGCAAAACACTTTGATTATTATCAGTTCGCCTCTGCTATAAAGTTATATATATACGAACGCATATGCAGCAGGTAAATATTGGAAGTAAAATAAATTTTACGATATGTAAGCATCATGCACCCATCCACGGGTATTCAGATGAAGCATTCAGTCTCTAAAATAAGCCAATAAACTATACATATGAACGTGGTGCAAATTGATGGTAATTCTGCATTATGCGGAAATTGTAAATTTGAGTTGTGCTTCGCAAAACGGTAATACCGTTTGAATTATAAATTTACTCCTTTTGCAGCATCAATATGTAAATTCTAGAACACGAATTTATTGTGTATCCATAAATATTTCAATGTTTCGATTTTCAGTTTATATTTTGTCACTTTTTGCTCAAATGAGGGATAATCGGGAAGTAAAATTTTTTTGGGAGAGTTGTCAGAAGCATGGTGTGCTCTGTGGGTTTGTGATGTTGAATTTTCCATAAAGATGAATAATTTTCTACCAAAAACACGATTTTTTAACAAAATACATGGATTTTGAACTAAGCACTATCAAACTTTCAACAAAAATTAAAATGGTTTAATTTGCAATCAAAAAATTAATTTCCATCAAATTAACATTCATCTTTTTACAGAACAGAGAAAATGGCAAAATAAATGATTTTTTAAGTAAATTTATGAACCTTCAACTGGAATAAAGGAATTTGAAATCATGCAGATGACTTTTTAACTAGAATGATGAATACTTAATTAAAATACTTTAATTTTTAAATAAAAAGATAAATTTTAAAGCAATAAGGTTAATTTTTAAACAAAAAATTATTTTTCTAGCAAATAATAAAAATTTTCAACGAAATACATGAGTTTTGACGAAATAGTTGAATATTCATTCAAAGAAAACAAATTATCAACAAAATATATATGTAGTTGAATTTTGAATTTGAAAAAAAATCAAATTTTTAACAGAACATGGAAGAGTTACATTTTTAATACAAAAAAATTATTTTTTATCTTATCTGATGAATTTCCAACTAGAATTATGAATCTGCAATTTGAATAGTTGAATTTTAAACAAAAAATGAGTTTTCAACTAAGACAATGAATCTTTATCTGAAATAGTTACACTTTCAACAATAAAAGAAATAATTTTTACAGAAAAAGATACATCGCTAACCACAAATTAAATAATAATATTTGAAGTTAAGAAAATCAACTTTGACCCAAAAATGACGAAATTTTGAATAAAAAGCTCATTTTTCAACCAAAAATTAAATTATTCAATTTTCAGCAAAAAATGAATATTCAACACAAAGAATAAATTTTTAGGTAAAATTATGAAATATTCAACAGAAATAGTATTTATATTTTCAGTTAAAAAACATTATTTTAAAGAAAAAATGAAACAAATTTTCAATAAAATGATACATTTTTTAACCAAAGAAGCGAATTTTTAATTAGAATTATGAATCTTCCATAAAAAATTAATTTTCAATCAATGTGTTTATTCTCCGACCAAATAAATTTATTCCAAACCTGAAAGATGAATTTTCATCTTAGATGATGAATATTTAACTGGAATACTTAAATTTTTAACCAAAATGAAGAATTTTTAAACAGTAGGAATATCGTTCAAAGAAAAAAATCATTTTCTACTAATAAAAAAAGTCGATTTTTTACTAAAAAAGTTATTTTTCTAAATCAAAATACGCGAATTTTCCACGAAATAATTTAATTGTTAATTCAAAAGGACAAATTTGCATCAAAATATTAAAATTTTGAAATAGGAAGGGTCAATTTTCAATAGATTTTCAAAAAAAATGATGAGTCTTTAACTGGAATAGTAGAATGTATACCTACCGAGAAAATAAGTTTTTAACCAATAAGAATAATTTTCTGCAAAAAAGACGAATTTTCCAGAAATTACATCAATTTCCACACAAAGAAATAGTTTTATTTTTAAATAAAAATATCAATTTACACCGAAATATTTGAAAAATTTAATTCTTAAATAAAAAAAATCGGATTTTCGGAAAACTAGTTAAATTTTCTACTGGAATATTTAATTTTTTTAGATGAAACACTGATTTTTAACAAAGTAGTTACATTTTTAAAAAGAGATGAATCTTCAACTAAAATGACGAATCTTGTAACAACAAACTTTATTTTTAAAAAAATATGAGAAATAGTTTTTATTGTTGCAAGTAGTTAAATTTTCAAGAAAAAAAGGTATATATACCGAAGGAAAAATCTAAAAAAAATATCATAATTCAGGAATATTTCCTCTTTAAAATACTACTTTAACTCTTAAAACTACTTAAAGTATCCCCCCCCCCTTTTATCTAAAATTTAGAAGGAGTATTTTTAAATTATGACAAATTTTGACTTTGATCGGATTTTTTTAAACTTCTTCCTTCTAACGTCCAGTTATAATTCTTTTAAAAAATTCTTGTTGCATGTCAAAAATTCTCTGCTTCAAGTAAAATTAATATCATTTTATTTTTCATTTTCAATGTTCTTTTTTTGTGATTTGATAATATTAATAATTAAAAACAAAGATAAAAGAAAGGAAAAGAGAAGGAAGGGGATGTGGTTGGCTGTCTTCTCATTTTTCTTTCCTCTTTTTTATTTTTGTCTGAAATTTTTGTTCTTAACAGGGATTTTTTCCAGATTGCAATTGGAACATTTTTTTGTTTGATTGTTCGGTGTGGTCCAAATTTGGTCGTTGGATTTTTGTTTTTGCAGGAGTTTTCATCGATTTGATGATTGGATGTTAAATAGGATTTTTGATTTAGATTTTAATCTAATTTAAATTTCTTACATTTAAACTATTTTCTCTCATATGCCCTGTAACTGTGAATAAAGCAGAAATCACTTTTCTAAATTGATCAAAATTATTAAAATAATGAAAACTTAAATTTTTCTATGATCAAAAGTAAATTCCTGAAGAAAGATTAATTCTGAACCAGAAAATTAATGATTTTATAGCTGCAGCTAGTCTGAAAAGACGTTAAATATTTCGGTCATTCTCTGATGATAATACAGATTCCTTGAAAATTTTTAATATGCAACACCTAGCAAAATAATGCGTGTATTTCTGAAAAAGAATTCTTCTTTCGCTCTCTCTAGTAGCTTCAAAGCAAAGCACCCGACGGAAGATCTTTTTTTTAGGACAAATTTAATTTCAAAAATGTTTTATTCATAGCTCCATCTAGCCTGAAAATGCGTTAAGAATTTCTGTTGTTCTCTGATGATAATACAGATTCCTTCCAAAATATAATATTATCCTCCAACGCTTTATTAAATTATCTAAACAAAAACAAACAAAAAAAGAGCAAATTACTAGCCTCATAAATTAATCTGAGTTTCAAGGTACAAAATCCGCGTTAAAATTGAAATCCAACAAATTGAATTCGCCCTGCTTTTAAATTAATTATACGTCCCCGACATTGTTTCGTGGAACAGGTCTGTTTCTTTTGTCAGACGTGCAATCGTGCATTCTGATAATGTTATTATACGAGGCAAGAAATGCAGAGATACTTCAGAGCAAGCCTCTAGTCCCCTCTCGTTGATAGGTTGACGCAAAGTCGTAGCAATTAACGTGAACATTTAATTAAGCATCCTTCTACCCCGTCTCTACCTGGGAATTCACGAAGGCGGTTGTTATTCTCACATACCTGAATCCGAGATATATCGCTGCTATCAACAATTACTCGCGCATGGGGGCGGGCGGCGCGAGTCGAGGGCGTTAGTCTATTTGAGATCCTCGAATTAATAGAGGTCGGGTTACGTACGCTATTCTCGTACCAACCCCCGGCTAACCCCATCAGTTCAGTTCTTCTTCTTATACACAACTCAATTCCTCTACCAAAATACTCTATTTTTTACGAGAAGACAGAATTTAATTCACTGGCGACGATTTTTCAGTTTCGAGCGAGGCGTTGCCAACTCGACTGAAGAGTGCACACCTACTTCTGACTTCAAGATAATTCAAGATAATTCAAGATAATTCAAGATAATTCAGAATATTTCAGATACTTCAGGATAATTCACATACTTCAAGATATTTTAAAGTAATTCAGAATATTTCCATGTACTTCAGGATAATTCACATACTTCAAGATATTTCACGTACTTCAAGATATTTCAGGATATTTCAAATACTTCAGGATACCTCAGAATATTTCAAGATAATTCAAGATATTTCAAGTTACTTCAGAATAATTCAATGTACTTCAGAATAATTCACATACTGCAGGATATTTCACGTACTTCATACTTAAAGATATTTCAAGATATTTCAAGGTATTTCAAGATATTTCAAGGTACTTCAGAATAATTCACATACTGCAGGATATTTCACGTACTTCAA
>JAAAKG020145152.1:0-10952 GCA_010014905.2 Druon quercuslanigerum | reverse complement strand
AAGATGTTGGTTTCAGTCTCCATTTAATGAACTGTTCGTATAGGAGTGATTTTTCGGGTGGAATGTCTGAGTCTTCTAAAGGTTCTCTCATCCTTCTTATGGGTAGTTTGATTTTTTGTTCTTGCGATAGTGATTTGTCCTCAGTTATGACAGGGGTGTTGAATATCTCTATGTCTGGAAGCTTTGTTTCTAGTTTTTGGACTAGTATTCCTATATCGTCTATACATTGATTTAATAGATCTTGCTGTATAGGGAATAATCGAGAAAGGTAGTCTGCTACTTTATTTTATTTTCCTTTCACGTATTCGATTTCGTATTTGTACTCTTCCATCCTGAGTCTCCATCGTAGCAATCGAGAACTAGAATCTTTCAAATGGTAAATCCATATCAAAGCTTTATGGTCTGTTTGTATTTTAAAGGTTTTCCCTAATAAATATTGTCTGAGTCGCTTTATTGTCCAAACAATTGCGAGTAACTCTTTTTGTGAAGTTGTGTAATTTTCTTCAGCTTTATTTAATGTCCTTGATATGAAGAGGCACGGATGTCCATTCTGAGACAGAACAGCTCCTAAACCATGATTTGAGGCATCGGTGGTTAAGATGAATTGCTCGTCAAAGTTTGGAAACCTTAAGACGGGTGCTGTAGTTAATGCGTGTCTAAGATCATAAAGGCTTTTTCACAATCGGGTGTCCCATCAAATATTGTATCCTTTTGCGTGAGTCTCGTTAAAGGCCTCGCGATACTGGAGAAGTTTTTAATAAACTTTCTATAGTGTCCAGCCAAGCCTCAAAAGCTTTGCACATCTTTCACTGTTTTTAATGTTTTAAAATGTTTAATAGCTTCTACTTTTGCAGGGTTGGGTTTCACTCCTTCTGATGTTATTAGGTGTCCTAAATATTCTAACTCTGGTTTTAAATATTCGCATTTAGTGGGTTCTAGACGTAATCCTAATTCTTTTACTCTCTGCAGTACTAATTGCAAGTTTTTATTATGTTCTTGTAATTTGCTGCCAAAGATCACGATGTCTTCGATGTATGCAAAACAGTTTTTACCTATTAGCCCTCTGAATGTGTTATCCATTAACCTTTGAAACGTTGCGGGTGCATTCTTTAAACTAAAGGGCATTCAGTTGTATTCGAAGTGTCCTTGAGTAGTTGAAAAAGCAGTATATTTTTTACTTTCTTCCTTCATTGGTATCTGATGGAATCCAGCGCTCATGTGGAATGCAGAGAAGAATCGAGCTTTCTCTAACTGGTCTAGAATGTCGTCTATCATAGGTAGGGGGTAAGCATCCTGATCTGTATCCTTATTTATTTGCTTATAATCTATTACCATGCGTAATTTATTGCCTTTTTTCGGAACAACCCAAAGTGGAGAGTTTAAAGGTGATTGGGAAGGTCTGATGATACCTTTGTCTAAAAGTTTCTTAGTTTCCTCAAGCGAAAATTCTCTGTGTTTTTCGGGTAGTTTGTGAGAACGAAGGTTAATTATTTTTCCTGAATTTAGAATTATTTCATGCTCTGTTAAATTTGTACACGGCAATGGCTCGTGTGGTAATGAGAAGACTTCTTGATAAAGCATTATCAGTTTTTTGATATCCTTTTTCACCTGTGGCTCGAGGTGATTAATTCTAGACTTCTCCATTACCTCTTTAATGCCAGGAACGAGCTGATGTAATTTTACTATATCTCACGGTATTCGGAGAATTAACCGGTTGTGGCTTGTAATTAAAGTAGGGTACTGTCAGCTCTTTATTCTTTATCGCGTACAGTCCGTCCGGGATGGCATCGTGGTTTTCTATTCATACGTCTTGGTCTTTATCGTCAACAGATATTTTGCAGATTGTTGAGGTTTTATTTTGTATGTACTTCCCTTCTTTTATCAATGGTGTTTTCCTGTTGTTCACCACTAAATAGTCGGGAGTGATTAAGTACCGAGTAAATTTATTGAGAAACGGGTGACCTATTATTCCTTCTTCAACGCTGGGGAAGTCAGGTTGTACAATTTAGAATAAGTGTTTTTTGTCAAAATAATTCATGTAACATGCTTCGGTGGATTGTTGTGAGTCATTTCCCATGAGGAATTTTTTATTGAATTTGAATCTAGGTATATCCGGTATTATATGTTCCTTTATAATATTTATTACGGCTCCTTTTTCCAGTAACAGTTTGTATTCACGTCCCAATCGTTTTCCTCTAATTGCGTATAAATCTCCGCATACAGCTGAGATTCTGCTGAGTCCCTGTAATTGTCGTGTTCTGTCCGTTCTTCTTGAGTCATTTCCTCCTGATATAATTCTTCCTGTGGTATCGTTTCTACATTATTTTCCTCCTTTTGGATTTGATGGATCTGTCGTGGTCGTTTTTGGTATTGTCCGTTGGGAAAGCCCTGAGGTTTGACTAAGCATTGGAATGCAAAGTGTCTGGTCTTGCCGCATTTGTGGAAAGTCGTTCTACTTTCATCAATTTGTGGTGGATTTTGAGTGGGTCTAAAACCTGCTGTATTAGCGAAGGGTCTTGGTGAGGGGTTTGGTATAATAAAAGTTCTGGGTACTGATCGAGGTGCGGGTGCCACTTTAGCTGGCTGTGATTCTCTAAACCACATTTCAGTTTCGGCTGCGAAATTTGAGCTTCCGCAATTGATTTTGGTTTCAGTGATCTTAACTGTAAACCTATTTCTCTTTTTAGGTTCAAAAGATATCTATTGATTCCCTCTTGGTCTTCCATTTTAATCTTCATATTTTTTTCCGAAGATTTTGTGTATTGGGCTTATGCTGCATAATTTATTTCATTCATTATTTGTCTGAATCTAGCGGTGAAATTTTGAACAGTTTCCGTCGGTCCCTGCTTGCAAGACTCTAACCGACTTTTTAATTCTAGTATGGAACTCGTCTGTTTTAGATTTTGTCGTAAGGCATCATAAAATTCTTCGTAAGTGTTTATTGATATAAATCTTATTGCGTTTTTTGCTATACCTACAATTTCTTGGGATTTTATAAATGCGAGTAAAAATCCTGATTGTGTGCATTGCATTCTTGCCATTTGTATGTGCTTAATAAATTCCTCTACTCCTATGTCGTTTTGACCGTTGAGAATGTCTATTGCTCCTAGGATTTCTTTTGCGGGGATCAGATCTTCTAATTCTATTTGTTTTTCACGTATTCTTTTCAGATTTTCTTTTAACAATTTCCTCTTTCTTACAAGCCTGTCTTCACTTGTTGCTTCTGCTTCTTCGTCTACTGTGTTCAGCTGCTAGTTATAGTAATTGTTCAGTACTTCTCGGTGCAAGAGTCCGTGGATCTCCTGGAGTCTGATCTTCTTTTGATTCCGTAGAATCAGAGGTTCGCCTTGAAAGATTGCTCCTTTTGATCGAGTCATACCGAATCACTTGGTATGACGGCTTTATTCAACTTTTAATTACAGGTGTAACGTACAAGACTAAAGATTATGGACTGTCATAGAGAGTAGAGCGAGCCTTTATATAGCTGTGGAGTAGGGTAGGGATGGGTCAAAATACAATGTGTAACAAGAAATTGGAAAGTTTTTATTTTAAGCACAAATATTCTTTGCTTATTATTACTGATACTCATTTATATTTCCTTATGGAATGTAAAATGTAGGTTAGCCTACACTCCTCCTTTCTTAAAAAGTATAGTATTTTTTTTAGCAATTAAATAGCAAAAATTACACAAGAAACCTATGCTTAGCTTCTTGCACATGCACTTATTAGACCACTTCGGCAAAAATATCTGAGTAATACATAGATCAAAGTAACTGTTTTTTAGATATAAGGTTAATTAAAAAACTAAATGAAAAATTACGTTGTTCGGAAGAATAAAACGAATTTTGTTTGTGTTTCTTAGAAAGCGCAGACCTTTTATTTTTCTGTGAAGTACTTTCTTCATTGCTGGATTCGCTACTAGATTCGCCACTTTGTTCACTGCCTTCTTCGCTTTTTTCCTCTTCGTCTTCTTCGTTAGAAGTAACCGATTTATCATTAGATTCGATTGCCGTCGTACTTACCACGTTCGATTCAATGCACGATCTGTCCAATCGACTCTGACCTTGTCCATATGAGCCTGCAAAATTAAAGCATATTTTTAAAAGCTTTCGTATGTAATGGTTGAGTAACAATTACATGTTTTGAATAAACTTACAAAATTATTTCTAATTTAAAAAATAAATTACTTGCTCCCTGCAAAACTGTAAAATGCTGTACTACTTCCACGAAGATTTCGGTGACATCTGCTTTTTCACCAACTGTTGCAATTGGGTACCAGCTCGCATAAGATACATACACACAGGTGAAGGTCCAGAGGTTCTGATCCATGATGAGGGTACTAAAGCAACCATTTTTTCCATCTTCATGAAATTCATGAAGAAATTCCACGACGGTGAAAGGTTTTTGGCTCAATAATAAGCTTTCGTTTTTTTGTAAAAAGTGAAAAATTTATGTGATAAAAATGTAGGAGTTTTTTTTTTGTTTAGAGATCTAAAAGTTCTTGAATTTAAGGTGTTTGTAAAATGTCGATGGGCATTACTAAATTTCGTTTTTAATTTCTGACGTGCAGTTTTAAAATTAAAAAAAAATTTCTTACGAAAACTACTCGCAAAAATTATTATTTTTTTATTTGATAGAAAAATTCTAGTTGATGTTTCTTAAAGTACAGTAAAAACCCTTTTGTTCCTCTAAGCTTGAAACGAAACGATGCGTTAATTTGCCCGATTAAGACGCTCCACCTCTACCGCAATCTTAAGTTACTTTTGGCAAACGACGTTCATTGGCTGCTCGCCTGGTATCGATTAAAGCTCACAGAAAAGAGGTCAGTATATGAAAAATTACTTTTATACTAACATTTCTTTCTTTAAATCAAGATTGAAAAATAATCTATTTCATCATGAAAAATTCTAAGCAACAATTTCATGAAGAAAATTTAGCGTTAGAAAAGAGACTTCTTAAGAGCCATTTCGTAGTAAATCTTACTTTTAACTATGAAAGAACTAAAAAAGTTTTTATTTTATATTATTAATTTTAATAATTATAATTTCTTATTTTAAAAGTAAAATAAACTTATACGTTAACTTATAACGTGTAACTTCTGTTCGTTAGCTACAAACACTGTAATTATTATACTTAGATGAGCCAAAGTTTTCATATAAATCTGAACATATGATTATTGTAATTTTTTTTAACTTTCAACAAAAAGCCGTTCATATACTGCATAATGCGTGGGAGTGGGGGGAATTATGGCCTGTCAAAAACTTAGTATATCGCTTAATATAGTATAGCTTAACAACTGGGGGGGGGGGGGCTGACAAGAGGGTCGCCCACCTAAAAAATTCCACAGCCGCATTGATGTCCCAGTCCGTCCCTGCAGGTGAAGATTAAAATTTTGGCAGATTAGCAATTAAAATACAGGAGAAAAATTCCAGTCAATTTTCCGGTTTGCTACCATTTTTTTCTGTCCACCAAGATTACAAAACTCAAGCTTTTAAGGTTATGTTAATTTGACCAATACTCTATTTGGGGTATTCAAAATTTATGAATTACAAATTTTATAACAAAAAATTAAAATATGATCCAAAGTATTCTGCAAGGTATGATCAAAAATTAAATTTACACTAAAATTGAAATGGCTTTGTATTTCTCCTGTATTTTCTTAATGCTAATAACTAATCTCTCTTAATCAAAATTAATATGAAATATGAATAAGCACTAAACGTATTAATAAAAGAAAAATATAAAAATAATATAGATAAAATATAGGTAAAATCATATCTTACCAAATTATTCATTCTTTAGCACGCGGTAAACGATGGAGAGGTTATCGAGCGAAGTATTGCTTTTCGGTCATTCCTTTTATCATCCAGAATTAAATTAAACGATTGCTTAACATTAAGCACTTTGTGAAACACTTTTAACTTTTTTCTTTCCGGATTAAAGTGAAAACGTGCGTCTGGAAGAGTTGCCGATTATCTTCAAAACAAATGAATGCCGGCTTCAACAGGCTGCAATCGGCGCGCCACAGAACGAGAACGCGCGGTCCATCACGCGAGATAGTCGAACTCGAAGCGTACAAAATTGATCGATCAATACCTTCGATGGTTTGCGCGGCAGATTCAAATTTGTAATTATTGCCATACGGTGTTCCTGCACGAACTTTAAATAGGGGTAACAAGAGAGGTCTTATATTATTTTTTGGTTTCATTCTAGAATGCTGCAGAAATAATTTCCAAGAAAAATTAAAATCATTCTTAGAGCCTTTTTTATTTTTGCTTTTTTTAATCTCAGTTTTTTAAGTAATTTTAAGAAAAGAATATATTTTCGAAATAACTTATTTTTAAAGTAGAAAAATGATGTTTAATATTCTTTTGAATGTAACCATTGTATAAGGAGATTTTTACATAATTTTCAATGTACCTAACTTTGTTCCAACGTAAAAAAAAACTATTAAAAAGAATAATAAATATCCTTTGTTTACTTTCAGCATAACTTATTTCGAAAATAAATGCTTTTCTTCAAATTATTTAAAAAATTGAAATTTTAAAAAACAACAATAAAAAAGGCTCTAAGAATCATTTTAATTTTTCTTGGAAATTATTTCTGAAGCATTCTAGAATGAAAGCCAGAAATAATATAAGACCTCTCTTGTAACCCCCATTTTGAAGATAAATATCCATACAAATTTTCTCGTGAAAAAGGGAAATTGCACCAAATCTTTCCATTTTTATTTGCAGAAACTAAATGTAAAAAACAAAAAACCAGAAGAAATTTGTACAAGTTTCGTTATACCCTTAAAAATTAATGTGAACTAATCTATAAAATAAGCCAAATGATTTTACGAAGTTTTGATAATCTATGAAGAAGTTAGTAATTTTAAAAAAACGCACTTTTTTATTTTTTATTACAATATATTATATTATAAAAATGTTTTTGTCGCATCTCATGTAATAATCTGCCAATGTAGAAGATTTGTTAAATAAATCGTTTCTTCAACATCAAAGCGAATGCATGTTCTTGTTATTGTCGAAATAGGAAACGTCTTTGAAACAAAATTTACAGATTTATCTGTCGGTACGTAAATTCCCACTCCAGAAGACGCTCTAGGATGGCGAAATAAATTCGCTTTTTTTAATACGCGAACTTTAACGAATAAATTATTATTATTTGCATAATTAGAGAAGATACGTTGGACTTCTACAAAATCTCCATTCGACGATTCCACAATATTATTTAAATGATTTATACTGACGCAAAATGATTTTAACTTTATACACGAGTATTCAATATTATTATTATTTCGTGAAATTTCCACGCGATTTTCAATACTAACAATTTTGTTATTATATCAGAAGATTTTTCAAATAATCGTCTAAAAATTTGTGCTAGTGGCTTTCTTGGTGTTCTAATAAGTTTTTTGATTAACCCTAGAAGGTTCTCGAAAGGAAATGCTGAATAAAGTGTCAACGGTGCATGCATTTGTTTAACGTCATCACTTAAATGTATTAAGTTGTGAAAATTCATACTCATTATGTTTTTTCCATACAGCTTAGGCGATTTGAAAAAAATTTTCTTTAAAAGATCATCTGCAATCTGAGTATGAGAAACTGCAGGAGTAGGATGACACAGCATTCGGGTTCCAATCGATAATTTCACAAAATGACGATACAATCCGTTTGGCAAAACAGGTTTTACAACGAAAGGTCCAGCGTATAATAAAAAAAATCTGTACTGGGTCGCTTTCCAATTTGCCAAGTCTTCAGAATCAAATTTTTTTTCTCTGGAATTCATCTGGGATGGACCCTTTAAGTGCTAATAAAATTTCTCTCAATTTAATACGCTGGAGGCGTCCGAGCTTTGCTCTATTTGTCATTTTAATCCATCTTTCTAATAAATATTTCATGATTCCGTTGCAAAGAAGATGCGTATAATCTAGAACTATTTAACAAACTGAATCGAATCCTGGAATACGAAATAGAGGTGAAGTCACATTTGGTTGATGATGTCTCTGTTGTCTTTTGGTCTTTTCTTGAGATGAGAACGAAGCTCTGGTTTGTTTAGGGCAATTTGTGTTGGGAAAAATTCTTTTTCCATTGTGAGTATTTCCGCGTATCTGAAAATAGTAATTACTTGTATTATTTCTAATAAATTGTGTAATTGGTTTTTACATATTTATAAGATCAAATAATAATTATAATTTCTTTATTAACATAAACTAAGCACTATAATATATATGTTATTTTAAATTTACCTCACATTTTTCACACGAGTAAAAACCAGTACATCCCTTAATACACTTTACAAAAGCGCGAGCAGGTGTGTCGCAGAGTTTTCGTAAAACATTTCAGCAGCGAACGGCGTACAATAGAATTACTATCGTCGAGAAAAATTGCTATCAGGATTGGCCATGCTTGTATCAACGATTTATTGAACAAGGGTAAAAAATCGATGTTAACTAGTAATTTAATTACTTTTTTCTCAAAAGTGTTACGCTTAAAAACACTCTATGGTATGTTTGAAAAGGATGACGATCAGAGTCACTCTGATCGTCTAATTTATTTAGTTTCTTTATACAAGCGTGGCGAGCGGTATCGGTTTATATATGTTATGGATAGGGGTAGGGGTATCGAGACAGGCATGCGTAACAATCCTCTCTTTAGACTATTTTTAGTCCCTTAAAATTTAACCCTTCTATGTTTAAGTTCGGTGTCTACATTCGCATGATAGGTTACTACGTTATGTGGTATATCAACTTTGTTTTTTATGCAAAGAAAACATAATTTCGATGGAACACATTGTTTCAGACATTCAAATAATCCTATTCTTTGAAGTACATCGAGTAATCCTAAAGCTAGTGCTACATATCCTGCATATTGTAAGTATTCTAGACTAGTTTCTTTCCAAGTACGAAGAGGCCTGTATTGGGCTATGTTAGTACGTTTTAATAATTTTGTCTTTAAGTGACTAGCGTCGTTAACATCAAAATTTACATCGTAAGTTACATTAAACCATGTTTGTGTATAGTATTCTATATCTGAATTTAAATCCAATATATCGTGGTTGTTGTATAGTTTACAGTTACTACCGATTATTATAGTAGCTACATCAATTTCTAATGTTTTCAAATCATTTTCACATAATATATCCAACTTGATTTTTTTCGTAGGTATTACGATGTATCCGGTTTGTAAGGATATAAAGGTTTCAGTATATAACAGGTATGGAGAGTGGTTACATCTAGTGTTTTCCTTATGCTTTAGTATATTGGCTTCGCAGATGTCGGTGTCGTATAACATAATATTTGGTTGATTTCTTCTACAGATTTTATATTTGTTGATTTCTTTACAACTTTGTATTGTTTTTAGGTCTGTCGGGATGTACGAGTGTTTGTATTTAAATATATTCATGGTTAGGAATTAAGGACATGTGGATGTTGTGGATGTCTTCTGGAATCGGACAATGTGTTAGAGGGATCCTTCAATTTCTTCTAGGACAGGTATTTGTATAATATAGGTAAATATTCATTTGATAATAGCTACTTTTATCTCGCTAATGTCGAGCAAATGTTGATAATTCTCCTCGCCATTATCAAGGTGGTATCTTGTCCTATGAGAATATTCAAAATCTTGTATGGTTTGTTTCAAGATTGCTGGAGTTAGGATCTGAGGATGAGGGATGCCGTATTTACCATCTGCTATTGCGTCTATAGCTGTATTCATGCCTTCGGCTATTTCGTCAATCATTATTGCGGCTGTGAATAATTTGGAATTTTTATAAGTATCCCGTGAATTCCTGTTAACATTGTTACCTATATTCCTGGCTAAATATTTTTCCTCTTCAGTGATTCTAGCATTAGTAGATGATGAGTCTAATATCAATTGGAGGATCATGGTTTGGTTTGTCATTACTTCGGCTAATTGTTTATTATCGCTATATATTTTGTCGAATTCATCGTTAATTTCAGTTAAATCAGAGTTAGATAACGTTCCAAATAAAGTTTTTGATATATCAAAAGCTTTTTTATTATACTTTCCTTTTGTAATAAACGATTGAAACGATTTTCTAGAAGTTTAATCTCTTGTTGTGGCATGCACATGTTATTACATGCTGTTTTAATTAAACTGATGGTTTTACTGACAGAAGCGATTCTGCTCGTAGTTGAAGTCATGTTTATTCCAATTATGAGTTTCCAAGTTTCATAGTAAATGTGTTTCTTCGCAATTTCCTCTATGAATATATTTCCTTGGATTGGTTTTGCAGTAAAATTAGTTGTGGTTGTCGTGATTAGTGCCAGGAGTAGGATCAGGGTCCTCATCTAAAACAAAAGGCATTGTATTATCAAGATGGACTCTGACTAATTTCTCACCGATTTTAATTGCAGGATTATTGTTATCTAGAACTTTCACGATATTATATGGGCCTTTCCAGCTAGGGTATAATTTGTTTCGTTTGCTGTTGTTTAATAATTTAATCATTTGCCCTTGTTCGTATATTGGGTGTTTTCGAACTATGTTGCTGTCTGTCCTCTTTTTTGTCTTTTCGATCTCCATTTCATTTCTCTGTCTGGCACACTTGATATTCTCGTCGTGTTTCCTTTTACATTTTGATATGACTTCTTTCATCGTTAAATTTGAAGAATTTGGTATTGTGGATGGGAGGTTTGGTTCTCTACCAAAGGTTAACTCATATGGGGAGAATTCAGAAGTTTCGTTTACCATGGTGTTTATAATGAAATTTATATATTTCATATTCTTATCCCATTCATTGTTGCTTTCGTTACAAGAAGTTTTAATCAAGTTCGTTAGAGTTGAGTGCATCCGTTCAATATTTCCATTGGATTGCGAATGAAATGCAGTTGTTTTAATGTGCTTTATTTTTATTGAATTTTCAAATTATTGTATTAATTCAGAAATGAAGTTTGTTCCTTGATCTGTGAAAATAGTCTTGAGAGC
>JAAAKG020145151.1:0-10952 GCA_010014905.2 Druon quercuslanigerum | reverse complement strand
ACCGGCTCAGGGATCGAACCCCGGACCTCTGAGGTGAAGTCCGAGCGTCTAACCACTGAGCCACCGAGGCTCTAATTCGAAACGAGTGTACGTCGCGAATAAATTTCGATACGTTACCAAATGATGAAAAATGGACAGGTTAAGCAACGCGAATGTTTATCTTCAAAATTAGGAATTAGGAAACCTCATTTTAACCCCCGCCCTGATGTGTGTTTGACACTTTTTCATAAAAAGAAAGAAAAAAGAATCCGAAAAGATCTGAATCTCGTTTTTGTTCAAACTTTAAAAAAAATTGTTTTACATGTGCATGTTGTGTTTTATTTATTGATTTTTTTAGGTCTATTTATTGTGAATTTTTTTTCATTGTTGATTTTACGCGATGTGATTCTATATTTTTATGATATGATTTTACACTTGTTTCTTTTAAATGTGAGTTCCTATTCCCTATCACGTATTTTTTTTTTAATTTGACCTTTCACATTTATTCTGTTCTTTTTTTTAAATGTGAGTTATTATACTCAAAAAAATTTGTAATGCAATCGTGTGAAAGCTTTGAGTGCCACATCATAATGACGTCAAAAATTAATATTCGGGCGGTATTTTCCTAAACGAGAGTAACATTAAGTGGATCAATATGGGGTATGAAGGTTCGGAACCAGAAGGGAGCATTCGTAAAAACGCACTACCGCTCGGCAGGCAAATACGGAGAAAGCCTGTGCACAAAAAAGTGTCAGGTAGAGTACGATAACGTTCACGCACGTTACAAAGCGATTTGGAGTGGTTTTTACAGGTGAAACATAGGTTCGGTTCTCGTAATTGACTTAGAATAATTGTCTTGTATCAAGCCTTCGTTTTGACAAAATTTGTTCTGTTTTTTTCTGATTTTAATGAAAATTCAATAGATAAGAAACGAGTGGTACTATTTTAATATTATCGGCGATAAGGTCTTGTCAAGTAGGCTACTTCACAAGGAGCAACACGCCTATAGGTCTGATCACCCAACCAAGACGGCTCTAAATGGAGCCGTAAACCTCACTGAAGGTCAACTGAAGCAGAAAGGCCTCACAGTTCGAACCTTTATGGGCATCGAAGGAGCCTTTATCGACACATCTGGTTAGTTGATCAGGGCGACCACGATCGCACAAGGTGTGCCTATTGCAGTTGTGGAATGAACCTGCCACATGTTGGCCAACAGGAACCTAACTAAGACGGGTGATATCACTTTACGTGAAACCGTTGATTCGGGATGTCCGCTGGGAGATGTTTTATCGCCCCTTCTGTGGTGGTTGGTAGTGGATGAACTGCCTCATCTGCTCACGAATAAGGGCCACCACGTTATAGGCTATGCGGACTATATATAGGTTCTCGTGCGCGGCCAGCACCTGGATGCGCTCTTCAGAGTAATGCAGAAAGCACGAAGGATAGTAGATTCGTAGTGCAAGAAAACTTTACCAACTGTCCGTCAATCCAAGTAAGGCGGACGCGGTTGTATTCACCAGAAGGTATACGTGGGGAAACACGAGTACATTGGAATTGGAAGGTCAACAACTGGAAATCGCGAGGTGTGGGATTCTCGATTTAAATTTTTCTATCCGCCATTACATGGGGATAGAATGCTGGGGGATAAATACTCCAATGCAATATGCATTGGAGCAAGATCTTTCTAGACCCGATGATATCCCCACTATCCGCTTCTCATGTAAGCTGGCTTATAGTAGATGAGATTATTTTAGAACCTCCGATGTATGCGGCCTGACCGAGTACTTAGTTGGACAAAAAAAGTTCCATCATTACTAGCATCATAAAACGAACTGTAGGAAACGAAGCTCGTGATCGTCACTTGTCTTGTACTGCAAATGCACGGTGTTATTAGTGTGCGCTAGTATTTTTTTTATTTCAAATCTATATCCTTAGTTTTGTTTAGGTTGACTATAACTGAAAGCGCGTAAATAGCACACTTAGATACTTTGGTTTGTTCTTTCTCTTGTAGCATTATAGTTTCTTTGAGTTTAAATATAATTGTAAGCGCGCATAATAATACGCGTTTAACAATACACAAATAAGTGTCTGTTGGTTTAAAAATAATATATTTTCGTAGTTTTATTTAGTTTCACTAGAATTTAAATATTGCAGTTTTTTTGTACTCGTATGCTGCTTGTTTACACATTTTTTCTAAATTTTATATAGTTTAAGCGTAACTGTGAGTGGGTAACCAGTGCAACGGCTCTTGGCATTATTTATTTATTCTTGCAGTGGTTCGTTTTCTATATTCTTTTTGAGCGTCGTTGTATTTAGCTGTAATTTCAAGCGCGTCGTCAGTCCGTTTGCTTGTAGCTCCTTAGTCGAAAGAAAAATTACAGCAAATAAAGAAAATCTGTTGACTGCTGAGCCAGAAAAAGCTACAGGGTTATCAACTAGTCAATCTACGCAGATTTTAAACAGAGAAAAATGTGCCTGTTGTGATAGAAGTCGTAGAAACGACAGACGTCAATCTAGCATTGGTCACGGATATCAGTCATTGTGGAAGCACGGTTGCAGGGAAGCAGAAAGTCGCCGAAAAGCAAGGCGCAGGGGCAAAACAGTACAACGCGTGCATCAGACTCACATCAACAATGTGTCTTTTATTGTAAAAGGTTGCAGTCTTTTTCGTAGAAATGAGGAATTTAGAAAACAAATTATGCGTATCCATAATTATTATATTCCAAAAGATGCCAGAGACTACATAGGGCATGCTGATTTTTTCTGGGAGTATAAATTTGAGTTAGCAACTCAAATGAAGTTGAACAACCTGAGTAAGGATTTCCAATGCTCTAAAGTTATGTCCCATTAAAGGCTCTTACCAACTCTTTCAAGTCAAATGAGCCAGTAAGAGCAAATATTCGTTCTCGTCATTCATCTGTTACATAATACTTCCTATATATTCTCATCGATCTTGAGAAGTCTGGACATGAGTCCGTTATTGGTCGTTACTGTCACAGAACAGTAGGTTGCTGTGATCATACAATGACTCTCTATGGCGTCTTGGATATGAAAGGTTCCAAGAAAGAATTAAACTTTCAACAGCCGACTTAAATAATATTTTCATGGTCCCTAAACTCTCGGAATAAGAGCAACCACCATCATCTGAACTTTAGATGTTACAGCACATCTAGCCCGAATACTTATAAAAACTAAATTGTAGAAGGTTAAGGCTTATACATTCATCAGATTAAAAAATCTACCGTATGATACACGAAAAGATCTTTCCAAAACACTATAATAAATGTCCAATCGGATAATCCTAACATAAGTTAAACTAACTTGAAGGGAAAAAAGCACCTGAAAAAGTAAAAGCTTCAGGCCCCTGTACATTGATAACTGGTTGATAAATGAACCTTTGGATTGGTGAATTATTATAGGTCCACTAGGACTATAATGAAGCCAAGTTTCCACTCCATAAAAAAGAAACAATTATTTTAGGTGGGGACATTTGACGTATACTGTCCTACATATTACTTTTACTCTTAGTGTGCGTTTTGGCAATTAATGGCAGAAAAAAGTATGAAGGCTAAATTCTATGAATGAAAAAACGATGTTCAATATAATCTGTAGGTCAGAATTCTTAATCGATTTTCAATTTTTTTGTTAAAAAAAAAACTCAGCATTAAATACTCAAGAAATCTGTCGAAAATTGAGAAATTTCAATGGGAATGTTGACCAAATCGTTCTCTTAGGCAAATCAATTTTCCCATTTTTTTTTATTTGAAAAAAAAAAATATTTTTACTCATTCGATTTTCGTCAGGAAATTATAAGACAATTTATTTAAACTTTTATGTGCTTGATCACTTATCAGTGAATATTGCATTTATCGTATTTTTATATCTCAGAAATGTTATGCAAAAGTTTTAGGCATATCGAAAATCGCATAAAATGGCACTGTTTGGAGGCTAATTGTAAGCCTTGGATATACTTGTGCAAATTGATATTTTAAAGAGACATTTTTGAAACTATCTTATGAAAAATGACACCTTTAAGTTGAACACCGGCTGAATGGACGGCTGCAAAAAAAGTTGACCCTAAGTCGGGCCTCTCATTGTGCACCGTATTTGCTGCGTCCCAAACTACGGTCACTGACAATGAGTAAAATGACAAGAGTAATAATAAGTTAATAAACCTATAACTGCTCTCTAGGTTGAACCTGTAGCTGGTGTTAGGATTTCTCTACTTTAAATCAGGAAACTTTAAAGCCTCAGAGCAACTCCTAAAAATATATTTTTTTTACAAATAAAAAAACACGGGTAAATTTATTTGCCTAAGAGAACAATTTGGTGAACGTGTCCGTTAAAATTTCTCAGATGTCATTTTTTACTTTTTAATGGATGATCCGTTTAAAAATTTCTACCTTTCAGGTGGTTGTTCTGGATTAGGATAAAGCTATACTTATAATTGAATCTTTGGTGTGCTAAAATCTTGTTTTATGGTATTGGCCTTTGTATTTACTTAATTTTCAAAGTGGAAACCTACAGTTTACTGCCTTCATTTTCGCAGGTAACATGAAGAATAGATGTACCAGTTTATTATGATGTCTATACTCTATATAATCCCTCTTTCTCATTAGTATTTATGGAAAATAAGAGAGTTGTCAGAAGATAGACCAGGGTGGCCACAAGATTAACTTTTCCAATTTCCCTGACATTTCTCTGACATTTGGACAAATTTCCCTGGCAGGAAAGTATTACAAAAGCAAATAAGGTTTTAAAAATGCGTCAAGTAGTATGGATTAATTAAGTAAAGGACATGTATCTAAACTATCAATAAATAAATTACTACAAACAAAAAAGTGAGAATCGAATTATATTTTTAAACAATGTACATTGAGAAAATATTTATATTCATATAAGGAAGTGCATTCAAAAGAATATTAAAACATATTATTTACTATTTTCACTGACAGCTACTTAATTTCCCTGACTTCCCTGACAAACGTGTTTCCCTGACATGTGGCCAGCCTGATAGATGCAAGCTGTTCTAAATAGAATGAAGTTTTCCAGACTATGACAGATGCCTCAGCCCACTCCCTCTGGAGACGCCACTGATAATAAACATTCGCCCTTCTCATAGACCGTGTATATGCCAATGGATGGGACATGCCTGTAAAACTTATGCAAAAGATGGCGCCCTGATCAGGAAGTATGAATTAAATTAAGAAAAAGCACAAATAATTAATAACTTAATGCTGTTTACACATTAAAAAATAAAAAATAATAGTAACTTTGACTATTTATCCCAAAAATGAAAGTCATGAAAATACGTAGTTTAATATGAATAAAGTTCAATTTCGAGATTTATGAGAATTAATGTTATTTAAGACACATGAATTATTCTACGTTGCACTCATAATTTTTAAACATTTAAGACTTATTTTTTCTGCACTTATTAAGATAAAATAACTTACAAAAATTAAAATATTCACTAGCGTACATATTTTTCGAATTACTTTTGATGAATTTGTAACCAATTAATCGTTTTTTTTATTATTTCTCAAATCTCCTTCATAATTTCCCCTCCGGATCGTAGAGAACAGAAAAGTGGGGGGATGCATGAGGCTGATAAACATGAGAAATTTGTTTTTAATAAACGGTTTAAAAATTACAAATGATCCTTCCATAGTCAATTCGGAATCGAAATCCTACTTATTCACAATTTAGCGAAACCAATATGAAAACTGAGAAGGCACTTCAAAATCTGATGCATAAGGGCGAATTTTTCCTTAAACCTGAACTGAGTTCAAAGATACATATAAGACATATAAAAAAAATATAAAATTTTCGCCTATGGTACTGGCCAACTTTAAATTCCCCCTTAAAATGCCCCGACCAGATATATGACCCTTTTCATACGTACATATACAAATATTTTTTTAGTTCTTCAGTTTCAAAGTAGTTATATATTTAATTATAAATAATACTTTAAATCAAATATAGGGATAATTAAATTAAATTCACTTACTGGAAGTAAGATTTTGCATTAGGATATGGGACTTTTTGGCAAGCCACACATGCATTTCGCGGCCTGTTCTCCTTGTTATAGCAAACAGCCAAATTTCCATATGCCCTCGTTAATAGCTTTTTTTGTTCCTCTTCCTCCTTATCATTTTCTAGTTGAGCTCCTTCCAGCATACTGACAACTTTCGAGTAGCTGAAAAAATATCAAATTTGTAACATGTGAATAATAATTAGGACTATAATCATATTGTAGTTACTGAGTAAATAGGGTTAAAGAGGTGGACGTAACAGCAGGTCAACTAATTAAAATTGCTATGTAAGAGAATTGGAAACCGTCCTTTGAGATGACCAAATTGTAAAGAAAATGGCTAGAGAAAGAAAGAAAGTGGCTAAAGAAAAGGCAGTTTGTAAACGTTTCACATTCACGATTCATGATTTAATTCTAAAAGTTTATTGTGAACATGTAATGATTTAACGAGGAGGTTTTACTATTTTTGTATTTTACCGTAATAGTTGAATATTATGACTGACAAAACCATCCTCTATTGTCAAAAAATAAGATATACTTTCTCGAATTAAATAAAAAAATCCCCACTTTATTTAATTTTAAATCAATATTAAATCATTCTCAAACCACGGACTTGCCTCAATTTGATGCCCAAACGTGGGCCCTGAGAAAAAAGTTAACACACTTTTCATATAATATTTTGCTGTTTATCCCCCTCCCCCATAAAAAATAACCGAAGATCTGGCAGCAACAAACGATGCTCAATACAAAAGTCGCACCCACGCTACGACTTGCGCATCGAAATATCCAACCCTGTAATCACTGAAATTTCCCTGTGGGAAATAACACCCTTATAAATTCAATACCCTGCAGGAAACCCAACCCCTGTAGAAAACCAAGGCCCTGTGGGAAACCTTCCCCTTTTCATAACGCCCCCCTCGCTCAAAATCACGGGTATGCTAATCAGGCATCCTAACTAAATCTGCAAGCATTGTAGACGCTTTAAAATGCCACCCCTGTTCCCCCACGTCCACTACCAGAGTTCCAGGGTCGTGATTACGAAGATTCCACTATCATGCTTAATCAAATGGAACAATACTTTCACAACCAAGGAACTCCAGCTGAACAACGGATCACCCTAGTAGCCCAAGCCCTTAACGATACTGTCGCGAGATGGTGGGAAATTTCCCGCGGTCTCTTATGAATGGGCTCGTTTCCGGGAATTATTTCTATAAAAATACAATGGAACCAATACAATAGGACGCCTGACCTCCCAGCTATACTCCAAGAAATAAGGAGACAAAGACCCTCAATTCATCGCGGCATTAGGGCTTCCTAACCAGCCGATTTCAACACCCTTATGTTGGCTTTGCTCGAGCAATCACTTTAACGGTGACTGCCCGAGAATAGTCAGGAAGTTCCCCTTAGATCAACTAAACCTCCCCAGGGAAACAAGAGGCGGGGGCATCACCCGGGTCTGCTGCCCCCCAATAAGACTTCAAACCACAAAACGATGTTTCCGGTTTGTTCTCCACTTTCGAGTAATTCTGAGCAATGAATAAATACCGGCCCTTTTTGACAACGCGAATAAGTCCTCAGCACGAAAAAGTGCACATAGCGAAATCCGGAGCGTTCCTTAATGTCATAGGAACTGCAGAACTAGAAATCACCATGTGCGGACATTGCACAAAAAGTAACTTTTTTGTGAGTGATGAAACAAACGATCCCTTAATCCTCCTTGATCCCTGGATCGAAGAACAAATGGTTGTTTACGATCGACCCAAAAAATGTGTTTACGCTAGGAAAAAGCAGCGTTTTACCATTTGTTGTGAAAATACAACTCCCTCACCCACCTGTGACGATCCATAAATTGCCCAAGCCCTGCCGGAAGTCCCCATACATTAGGTAACCATATTTCAGGACATCCTTCAAAGGTTCGAAACGATCGTAAACCCTGCCAGTATTCCCACCCAAACCCATTCATCTGAACCTAAAACATATCTGACAACTACTGATAAATCCCAGGAGTTATCACAATCCATGATACTCTCAGACCTAGGATATGCCCGAATTTTTTCTTCTATCGACTTCTATAATGGCCACTAAAAAGTTCCGATGGATCCAAGATCAAAAAAATACACTGCTTTCACCCTTCCCCAAGGCGGTACACATCAATTTAAGGTTATGCCGTTTCGCCTAAAAAATGCCGCCAACACGTTCCAACGACTAATGCCCCGAATTGCCCTTGTTGGATACATCAATAAATTCAGTATAGTTTACCTAGATGATATCATCATCTACTCTCAACTCTGGGAAGAACACATTCATCATGTCGACTTTATTTTGGAACGTCTCAATATACACGGTCTCGAATTTTCGCTGGAAAAAAGCCGCTTCGGAAAAACCTCAATCGATTTTTCACAAAAGTTCCTAGGCATTTGTGGATGGATTCAGGAATATGTCCCCCACGTTTCCATTACAGCCGGGCCACTTATGAATCTTCTCAGTAAATAAGGAAGTTGATAGAACTGGACCCAAGAAGCAGAACGTGCTTTCCAAAACGTGACAACCCTCTTTAAAACGCCGTTACGCCTATGGGGCCCTATCCCAGACAGCGCCTGATATCGAATAACCGCGAGTGTAACAGAAATAACAGTGAATAGAAATAATTAAATAGGAATTTTTTATGGCAAGACAAAATGGACCGCATCCTAAAACAATTCAGTCAATAATATTCACAATCACTCGCATAAACAGAACCAATTAGGCAAATCATAAAAATTACGGAAATACTAAAAGCAAATTGATAAAGTTATAAAAACCATTATAGAAATAATAACATTCTCACCAAATCGGTAAAAATGCCTAAAAATAGACGTTATGCGGGTAATCAAAAACGGAATTTTCTAGATCACGCTAATATCCGCAGTAAACTTCACAAACTAAGAGAATAACTTGCAAGTAAACCCGTTGAAACTATTGAAAATCAAACAAATTTCAAAAATGAAAATACGCGGAAAGAATTTTCCGAAATTTTGAAACAAATGATAAATAAAGCAGAAATAATGGTCTAAAATTCAAAACATCGAAATCAATAAAGAAAACACCCCAAAATTTTTGAAGAAATTCTAAATGAAGCCAAGGCTTTGATAAAGGTATTAAATTAAATCAATAAACTATAGAATTTACACATGTTTCACCCTAATAAACTCATTTAAATAATTAAAAGCAATAGAAAAGAACATCGTTCAGGGAAGAAAATTCGTGAAAAATAAGAACGCGCTATAAAAACAGCATTGTCAGAGGGACAAAATCTTGTAAACCCCGAATTCTTGAAAGTTTCACGATATCTTAAAATAAATGAAAAAGACATAATCGAAAGAAGAAACCTTGCATAAATAATAGAAAACATAAAAAAACATTATAATCATTGAAGAAATAATAAATAATATCACTCAGATAAATAAGAAAAATCAATTAATTCCTGAAAACATGGAAATAGAAGAAACAATTGAGCCACCGGGTCCAAGAACCAGCCCGACACTTATTTACATGTGAATGAACATAAATAAATATTGACTGAAAATAAGAGTTCAACTATCAGATAACGAAAGTATCTGTAGGACAACTGATAAAATCTTAATTTAGGGAAAAAAAATTTGCTTGAGTTTATTAAACGGTTTGATCGTAGTTGAGTTTTGAAGTTCTCTGTCCATGACAGATCGCCCATCGGATTACAAGCAGCCCATAAAGTATATCCAATACTCTCGTACTTTTATGGAATATTTATTAACAGTGGTTATTTGATTTTTATTATGTAAACGAATTACCTAACAGACCTTCGTCTGATAATGCTGCATTGAATTTTTCTTATTGCTTAGTTTTAGGAAGAAAATCGATAGAATGACTTATAGCTTAAGATACTATTTTAATTAAAATATTCATCATTAATTCGCGTGTTGACATATTCAACCGGTAATTTTTAAGGTTACGTTCATAACCAACAATGAAACTAGAACGGGTTTAGCTGGAATAAAAAGACAAAATTTTCACGAAATCTTTTTGCAAGAAAGTTTCCTTTATGATTTTACTTCGTTTTGAAAAATGTTATACAGTCCCCTCTTACTTATCGCGAGAGGCTGGGACTGGGATTCGCGTTATGAAAGTTCCCCCACCACATAAAAAATCTTTCTCCCCTTGGGTTTACCCTCATATCTGATTGGTTTAAAAAGTCGAATATGTTCAAAAAAGATAATGTCAAAATTTGACAGTTGAGGAAACATGTAGCAGAAAGCATTAGGAGGTTATTACGTTCATTTTACATATAATCCTAAAATCTGTATGGTTTTTTTACCAGTTTTATTCATAAGAAAATAAAAAAATGGAGTACTCTGGACAGGAAAAGCATGTAATATAACGATTTGGGTTGAATTTTTTTTCTGGAATTGATAGCCATTGATAAATTGAAACTAACTTATTAAATAGGTTACACTGAATGTCAATATTTCTTTTAAAGTCGGTGGTGCGATCAAAGCGAGTAGGGGAATAGCGATAAGCGGTATTGCGATAAGTGAGAGGGTACTGTATACGTTTTCAAAAAAATCGTTAATTTATTTATTATGTTTACATTTACTTATTATGTATTATGTCTGATGTTTATTTATTATGTATTACACGTGCTAACTTATGTAAATTTTAAAATTCTATCCACTGGCAATGTCAGGCTTTAGCCGCCGCGGGCGCTGCCTGTCATATCCGGTAAATATCAAGGTCATCAGGGCCGGCGGAAGAGGTGGGTACGGTGGGTAGTACTACCCACCCGGAAATCCTGAAGGTGGGTAATTACCCACCAGGAAAGCAGAAGACAAATTTTTTTATCTGGCCTGGATTCTAATTAAATTTTCGAATACGCGCGCGTAAAAGTCGATTCGGGGGTCAACCAATCAGCGCTCGTCAGTCA